>JAECUM010010299.1:0-70664 GCA_016617855.1 Megalonaias nervosa | reverse complement strand
AAGATTTGAAAGGAAACAAAACTAATTTATGTTCATTATGTTGTTTCCACATAGCAACATAAAACATGGCAGCAAAGTAAAGTTAGCAATTTTGTTCTGCACATTGATATGAATTTTTACATGCCAAATTATAGGAATATAGTCAAACTTGTTTTGTGTGATACATTTTTTGGTTTTGTGCATGATCTTCTTTTCTGACTTAGATGTTTTGGAGAGTCTTGAAAGAGAAACATCTTTAGATTTAAAAATGCATGTTTTATAATCTAAAATGTTCTTTAATTCCATTCAGTTAATGGTCATTTGTGAACTTTGAAAAATTTAATTTCTTCCTGGAATAACCCTGGAAATGAATGGAAATTTATCTTTAGAAAAGTTTGGGAACCAATAGCAATACACAGTTTTTTAAATTTGAGAATTAATTTTCTGCATTACCCTGTGTTGATATGAAAGTGCTCTGACACTATCATGTGTTGATATGAAAGTGCTCTGACATTGCCATCCCATTCAGTAACAACTTTAAAGTTGCACTAAATCAAGCTTAAGCTATATATTAGCTAAGTTTATCAATGAGTCTGTCATGTGCAGAGCCTTTTCTTATATGTGGTGATACATTATATCATCAAGAGTGAGAACTGAACTAGCTTGAATGGGACCAACCATTCATTTTACAGGTGTGTGTGTTGGGTATCGACTTCGACATATTCCTTCCATACCTATCATTTTAAAAAAAATAAAAATCACAATATTTCTATCACATTAAAAAGTTCATTTTGCTCTGCCTCTCTCTCTCTCTCTCTCTCTCTCTCTCTCTCAACAATTAAGTTGACAAAGAAATGGAAAAGAGAGAGAGATTCATTTCTTAAGTAATCCACTCTTACCACAGCAATGTGAAATGTATGTGACTTGGAATCTAATAATCAAGACCTTCATCCAATATCTGAACTTTTGACCCAGTGGAAATCTTTTTTTTCCCCTTGTCAGTTCATTTTGTTTCGTTTTAACAGAGCTAGTTTCTGAGCTAGGCCAACAAACATAAAAAGCTTGATCTCTTTTTTTTTCCTCATATGTTTGACAATGTAGAAGTTATGATATGTTAAGATTGTTGCTGAGAAATTTTATTTCAGATATTTTTGGCAAGTTGCAATTTTTAATTATCATTGAAAACCTCACAACTCTTGCTCTATAATTTATAATCAGTGAGAAATATTTATGTTAATTTTCGGTAATAATGACTTTCAGGCTTCTCTGATGTACAGCTCCACTCGAAAGAATACCTGATAACCAATATCGCTATCATACATGTGTACCGGACACAAGAGCTCCCTCCCCAGTGTTTCAGACTCTCACTGTTCATACTGTTGTTTATTTCTGCCTCACTTGGCGGTCAATATCAAAGAGATAACTTGGTCTCACATTTTTTGGCTGTTTCATTAACATATATAACCGAAAATTGGTACACTATATTGTGTCGCGGGAAGACCCAAACTAAATGGCTGTGATAATATTGTTCTATCTGATGATATTGCATTCAAATCATTCAAATGTAGACACTAGAATGTAAAAGAATTAAATACGCTTATTTGGTAGGCCACTGACTGTTGTGCTCAGGCTAGCTGAACATTAGAAGATGTATTAAAAATGAGAATTTAAAACCACTTGAGTTGTAAAGAAAGTTATTCAAAACTATATCTGCTGTTATATATTAAAGAATGCATTAATTATAAAACTATTAAAGAAATCAAAGATTCAGTTTGCATGTTAATAAATAGTAAAGGAAAGTTATGATGTACATAAGATCTAGTAATGAAGCTGGCAAAAAGAAAAGTTTATGTAGTATGAGTATAGAAATAACCCTAAAAGTCATTAATTCCATGTGTGAAATCCTAACTTTTTTAACAGTATTTTTTATTTTAAAGAAAAATTTATATTTGTTTCGTTTACATGATGTGTCCACTGCAGTCGATGACAAACCTGCAGATGGATTTTGTGTCAGTTATTACATTTGTCACATGTATAGAGATACTTGTATTCATCAGATTTATTCTTGCAAGCAACAGTAATTGGTTAAAGAGGTGTTTACATAAAAATCTGTAAGACATCTGACTTCATTGCATAAACAGTATTCTCTTCACCCTAAAACATGACCAATATAATTGTTCTACATTATGATAATTATTATTTTACCTTCATAATTAAAACAACATTCTGCCAACAATATTATTTTAAACATTCTGTTAAACCTTTTAAACACTGACATTACTTTTTGTTTGCTATGGCAACCAAAGTAAATTTATAAATATTTATCATTTTCAGTATGAGTAGTATTGTTCCTTATCAATGAACTATATAAGTGAATATAATTATATTTTATATGGAGAAAATTTTAGAAGAATAACTATATAAATATTGCATCTTCTAAATATTGTAACATACTGAAATGTAGAGACATGTTTGAAAGTAAAGTTTTAATTATTTAGCATATGCCTGTAAGTAATGAACTGAGGATATGTGATATGTAGAAAAAAATTAACTGTCCATGTACACTTTCGGAATAACTATATTTGATGGAAAAGTATACACTATATTAGAATTTTTTGGTCAAAAATTATTTTTCCACCTATTTTCTCTATTTGGTTGCTATGGTAACCATGAACACACATCAATTTCACCAACATTTATAGTGTTTGCAATCTGCATGCATATATGCATCACTTTATACAATTTCACAGCAGTCTGATTTTAAATAATAGATCTGAGCTGTTATATAGATTTGGCCCAAAAAGTCTGGATTGTTCTGAAACAATTCAGCATGCACAGATGGTGCAGTTACAAACAAATCAGCAATGGTTTCAAGGTCAAGCAAAACAACACAGCACTACCAGGGTTAACAACATGTTGCATCAGGAAAAGGATAAATCAGTAGCACTTGACAAATTTTGAAAGAGGAATTAGTGATGTAATACAACATTTATCATTTGTGGACCTCATTATTCATTGAAAGTTAGACATGTAGACTAGTTAAAGTGTGTGTTATGCATAAACAATTTATCAGTTTGTTTTGTGTCTATACTCTTATACTAACTACCAATCCATATCACATAGATACAATTTGTGACAAGAATTTTATGGCTGATCCAGGTAGGTAGGAAAAATAAATGTACATTTTTCATACAGTTTTCTGTAATTATGGCATGTAATGTATAGATTGGTCTTTTTATGCTCAGATTATGCTTTTTTGATGCTTATGTTAGTAACAGTTACACTTATACATTACATTTCTGAACCAACTACAAAGAGGGCCCCAAGTGGCCGAGTGGTCTAAAACGCTTACCATTACGGATCAGTGCCATCTCACCTCTGTCTGTGTGGGTTTGAGTCTCGGGTTCGGCCAAGGTGGGTATGTGAGAAAGCTTCCCAGTAGCTTCTCGTGGGTTGGTGGTTCTTTCCAGGGTTTTCCCAGGTTCTTCCTCCACCATTTATATTGGCCGCTATGTATAGCCTGTCTTGTGCTGAAAAATGGCTTTAAACCCTGCAACAACAACCTACTACAAAGCAGTTCAGGTTCACATTTAATACAATTTCCCTTTGATTGCGTACCCAGGTAACCGATTGTTAGGATTGACAGGTACCTGGTAGAAGTTTCCAAAACTTCTCACAGCTTTAACCACCACCATCATCCTTAAACATAGGCATAATTGCCCCTACCTCAGTTCTAAAGTGGATAGATCCAAATTGCAAAACCATCTTGCTCCTCTGTTAACATCCTCGTTAGCATGTTAACATAATCCTCACAGAGATGTGAATTCCTCTTTTCAGAGAGGATCTTAAATCTCTCAGCAAAATCACTTTTTAATATGTGACTGGATTTGTCAACAGTTTGTCTATTTCTTACAGGTGACAGATTCAAAAGGGCATACACTCTATAACAAAGAGGATGCAAAGAAAGGAAAGTTTGCTTTCACAACTGAAGAATATGACATGTTTGAAGTTTGCTTCGAGTCCAAAATGCTGACAGGTAATATTGGTCACAGTGATTCTTTAGCATTCTTAGCATGAATTTTGTAGACTCGGAAGCATTGTACATTAGACAGTAATAACACACGGATTTTACTTTAGATTTCTTATAAGAATTTGTTGTCTTTGAAATGGCTGATCGTATATATGTACCTAACAATTATCTGAATCGCAAAAATATGACAACTTGTGTTAACTGTCAATACCAGAACAGAAAGTGAAATAGTGTACATCTAAAGTTAATTAAAATCCATACATATTCTCTATCCACACTCTAACAGTAGTTAGGAATTTTTTAATAAAATTCTCTACATCAAAAATTTACTAATATCTCTGCTGCAAAGGTTAAGGATTGAAGAATATTAATGCTATTCTATTATACAAAATATTAAATCAGGAAATGTAATTGCAAATGGAAAAGTACAGTTAAAAAGAACGATATTCTGTTAGTTTGCATAGACACTGTGGATGAAATACAAACATATGTTTGAAGTAATCATACAGGGGCCATACTAAGAGAAGGTTTGAGTGAAAATGGTGCCTTAGACTTGTCGTTCTGCCTAAACATGCCTAAAAGGCATAGACCCCCTCCACATATTTTTTCAATAGAATTCATAAATAATCAGAGTAGAATGTCAACTTTTGTGTTTGATTTCCTTTCAAAGAGGGTGCATAGGTTGAGAAAGAAGTTTTATTTTCTGTGGTCAGTTTTGTTGCTTATTTAATGATCACACATGCCAGAACTTGCATTGCTGTCTGTGGAATTCCCACAGAAAATTCACACAATCCTTGGGGGGGGGGGGAATAGTACATTGAATTTGTTTAGCCTAGTTTCAAGCTAATTATGACTCAGTGAATGTATCCTGGTCCATTATTAATAAAATTAATAAATTTATCCAATATTTCATACAATAAATGTGTGAAAATGGCTTCTATTTAAACATATACCTTTTTTCAAATGTAAAATTTTTTGAGGATGTCCTTTTATACAATAACTCTTTTGTACAATGACTGTGGTGAAACAAAATAAGACATGTAGTATTATTTCATCAATATTTAATCACCTGACGTGTAAATATGCAGAACAAGCTTAAAGTGACTGCTTTGAACATCATAAATGTTTTTCCTTTATATATATACTTCTCCAAATTTTTGCCATCTTCACCCAATTCTGGCTGGAGAGTGGTAATATTGTCCAGATAGTCTAACACTGACCTATCTCACTCTGTATCTGAATGAGTTTGAATGAGAGGTCTCCAAATTGATGTTTGGGGCCCCGAGTGGCCGAGTGGTCTAGAGCGCTGATCGTTACGGATCACTGCCATCTCACCTCTGTCTGCGTGAGTTCGAGTCCAGGCTCGGCTAACGTGGGTACGTGAGAAAGCCTGCCAGTAGCTTCTCGTGGGTCGGTGGTTCTTCCCCGGATTTTCCAGGGTTCTTCCTCCACCATTAATACTGGCCGCCATGTATAGCCTATCTTGTGCTGAAAAATGGCGTTAAACCCTATAACAACAACAACAACCAAATTGATGTTTTGCAAACTTTTTCCTAAGGTGAAGCATGAAGTTATTATTTAGGTTTTACTAGTATTATGCCATTTTTAGTTTGTGTTATGTTCATTTCTATGGGGGTAAATATTATTTTATTGAAAATGCATAAATTATGTTTGTTGAATTTCATTATTTAATAAAATGTTGGATAAAATAGTTGTAACATTACTCTTTTATTTTCAGGTGGACAGGGTACTGAAAGGGAAGTTTCTATAACAATGAAACATGGAGTAGAAGCAAAGAGCTATGAAGATGTTAGCATCAGTTTTAGTTGTTATGAACAATTGTTTTTAAAAAGTTGTTATGGACCGTTCCAGAATAAAACGTGGAGGGCTGGGGTTAAAAAAAGTTATGGGCTGCTCAAGAATTAAACATGGGTGGGAGCTGGCAGAACTTTTCATACCCATCACCCAAAGAATAAAATTCAGCAAGATCCAACTGCCGATAAGGTTCTTTTTTTTTCTTCAATACAGGTTTTTACAGCCACCCAAAGAGAAAACAAGAGAAAAGTTAATGTTTACATCAGAGCTAAATGTTTTCTGATTGTCTTAGACTGGAGAAAAAGCTGGCTTAGTATAAGTAATAATTTTGATCAATGTATCATTTGATTTTCAGAAAAGCCTAATTAATACTACTGATAATATGGGCCACTTTTCCTAATTTTTAGCCAGCGTGCATCTACAGTTATTTGGTTCACAGCAGGGAGGGTATGTTTAATCATGCAACATACTTGTGTGCAAGTCTGGGGAATTCCCTTCAAATGTGTGCCTTAATGTTTCAAAATACTTTAGTTTTTTTTCTGTTGTGGATTATCCATAGGAGAGTTACATCCCTTAATCCATTGAGGAAGTTTGGAATTAAATGTTTGTTTTCCTATTTCATATTAATAAGGGTTGTTCCCCTTGCAGTGTTTGGTCCTGATTCAGATTGGTAGGTTTAATTTACAGAGAAAGATTTTAGTTTGTTGATATACCATATGTCTCTCATGGAAAACAAAAATTCATATTATGCAAACAAAATTCTGAATGTTGCATCATGCATTTATAAAAAGGGTTTACTTTGCCTTGAGGGCCTGGGTCCCTGATGCAGCAGCTTCATGGACATGCATGCTTTAGGACACAACATATTTTGCTAGGGTTCCTGTAACATAAAAGGCTTTGTCTGCACATTGACACTGTTTCAAGCAGTGATCAGTTGGTTGCCCCCATTTACTATGCTTGCAAATGTCAAAACAAATGTATGATAAGACATTAATCACATTACTTAATTCCTCAGTGTTGCCTAATAACATGGCAGGGGATTATCAAGCACTGTTGGAAGTTATGTTGCTTCCTGTCGATTAGATAATTTATAAACTGCCTTCTTTATTGAAGTCTGTTTTTGCCAGCATCTTTAAGTAAGTCTTTGTTGTGTATTTGGTTGAGCAAGTGGTAAATTTGCCTTTGACTTAATATTGTCCTGTGGGTTTTGATTTGGTCATAAAAATTAAACCTGTTGGCATTGGGCCTAAATGAACTGAGTGCCAGTAATCACCTAAACATGATCAGTTGAGTTCACCTAGTGCAGTGTATTTCTGACTATTTAGATGCGGATTGCTTGCAGTTGTCTTTTAAGTCAACTTTCTTTACAAGATACTTTTTAAAATGCCCAGCAATTAGCTCGACTGAGATGTGTAGTGCATAAAGAATAGCTTGGAACACTTAGACTGGGGCTGGAACACTGTGAATTGGATTGTGACTCTTGTAGGATTTTGTAGGAGTTCGTGACTCTAAATTTTCAACATAAGTCAAATCCCTGAGTCATGTTCGCATAAAAGATTCAAGAGCTGATAATTCCCTGTTATCAGATTGATCAAGAACATTAATTTTCCACACCACATAGCAAACAGTAGTCACTGTTCTCTGGGGATAGAAAGTTTATGTAACCATATACCAACCCTTCTAGCTGGAACTGAAATCAAAGGGAAAAATATCTTTAATTTAGAATAGCTAATTCATTAACCCAGTTCACAGTGTTTACAAAATGGACCTCTAACTTGACTATTTTGACATTGCTTGGTCACATGATCTGCAATCTCATGGCCAGCAGTTTTCTTGATGTCACTACAGTGGTCAAACTGTCTTCTGATACAAACAGCTGCTGATAATTTGATTATATTTGATTGCTTAGGCCACAAGATTTGGTTAATTTATGCTGCAGCACAGAATATAACCAGTTTTTGTAAACTGAATAATTGCCTCATGTTGGCTTGTTAATATTCTGCATATCAATTTCAGGCAGGTGAGGTTTGATACAAGGTTGCATAATTTCGCTAGCACCTGGCAAAGCAACTCCCCATGTTTTCAGTAGGCATTGGAAAGGTTCAAAGAAACTTGGGCCAAAAGGAACATGGCACCAAAACAACACAAGGGTTTAAAAATAACAGATGCTGCTTGCCCTTGCATTTCTGGTTAATTCTGAAATAGCCTTTATATACATTAAGAAATGGCATTATTGCATGTAATATTCTTTTACATTTTTAATTATTTTTTATGTGTTAATAGTTTTAGGTAAAATAATTTTAATCATAATTTTCAGTCAATTCCACATACAGGTATTGCAAATTCCAAAAAACAATACTAAGTTCTATATGCAAACAGTAAAGGTCAAAAATATAATAATTTTATTTAAATGATAATGTTTGAAATGGACATTATGAAACCAATAGATAAATATGCATATGTATGTGCATGCGTGTGCTCACATTAGCTTTTTGGAGAATTTATGTCTTTAGTAAATAGTATAGAATGTCTAAAGTATGAAGATCATTTGCCAGATATAAGTATGGTGCATATTAATGCTCCATTTCCAGCTTTTTGGAGCTGCATCAGATGATCAGAATGGGATTTATTGTGATACTTTGACTAATCTTTTTCTTAAATTTGTAATGTTTCATGCAGAACTCTTGCAGACTTTGCAACAGCTAACCTGTTTCTTGTCCAGGCAATAATTTGATTGCCATACTGTGTCAGCCATTTTCCTAAGTAAATCTTCATTCTGTTTTCAGCTGGCCAAGGCTGAGAAGTTGAAGCCACTCGAAGTTGAGTTGAGGCGATTAGAAGACCTTTCCAAGTCAATAGTTGATGATTTTATATACATGAAGTCTCGGGAAGAAGAAATGAGAGATACCAATGGTGTGTGAACAAAATTACTAAGAATTGGTGTGACTCATTGGAAAAATAAAACTTGCAAATGCCTGTTTTATATCTTCCATTGTGGCCCAGTTCATGATGGGCATGTTATTTTACAATACTGTACATCAGTTTTTCCTTCATAACTTTCCAGCTTTTTTTCTGCCCTCCAGTCCTTGAATGTTGGTATATTGTGTGGAGCATTTTACAGCAATGTTCTTGATCATCTGACTATGTTTTGTATTGGTTTGATGTTATTTCTAAGCTCAGATCAAAGCAGATATCCTATTTAGGCTGCATGTCTGACACTTTTGGTATACTGGTGAAACTTTAATTTTGTGATGGTAGAAAACATTTACGAGTGAAAAAATCTGTTGAGCAGCTGATTAAAAATATTGTACTTAATGTATATACTCGCTTATAAGTCGAATCCCACTGCAAACAACATTGACACTAATATTCTGTCACATAATGCACTGGCAGAGAAGGGTCTGATGACTACTAGCAAACTACATATACCCTAATATGCTGGCAAATTATGCAGCTGCAGATCTTGGTCTATACAGTTTTGCAGTTAGATGCATCTTATGAGTGAGTACATACAGTAAATCAAAATGATTTGTGAAATGGAGCAAAGAAAATTAATTTCCTGGTTGTACCTATATGATTGTTTTACCCAACTGCTATAAAACATATAGCTTTATAACCTCACAATGTCAGTTGGTTTCATGATCGCTTTTACGGTTTCAGCTTACAGTGTAAAGACTAAAGTTCAGATTCAGAATTACCCATTGTGAAATGTGATAGGCTTTAATTTAGCACTGATGTGTATTGCCCTCATCAAGACAGATAATTGCTTAATAGATACCTTTTGAGCAGGTTTCACTGTTGAAGTAAATTATGAATTTTTTGGTTTCATTTTAATTTATTTAGAATTTATTGTCTTACTGAAATCAAAGGATGCTGTTGTTAAGTATCTCCTTACTCTAAATGTTATTTCCATTTCAGAATCTACCCACTCAAGAGTGATGTACTTCAGTATATTTTCTATGCTATGTTTGCTGGGTCTGGCAACTTGGCAGGTGCTCTACCTCCGACGCTACTTCAAGGCTAAGAAGCTGATAGAATAGATTATTTTAAGTCCTCATCAAATTTTGCAAGAACAATGGCAGCAAGAAAAATGTTAGAGTGATTTTATGACGAAACATAGGATAATGTGCAAGGCTGAAGCATGTACCCCAACAGTAGATTTTGAGTTTAAAAAATTGTATATATCCATTTTGTTTTAAATGTGTCAGACTTTTATTGATCACAGTAAAAAAGGATTTAATTGTGTCCAGTATTAGCTACAACTCTATCATGTGAATAAAATTGAAATTGAAAGACACAATTATCTTTTGTCTCTGAATGAACAGATCTAACAATTATGGGATTAAGTAATACAATGTTCAAGATTGATCTGGAGCTCCTTGTATAGTACAAAAAAGTTTACGTTTTTGTGTAATTAGGAAACATTCAAGGTAGTGTTGTTTTTTTTTTCTTAATTCATCAATTGGAAATCTTTAACCATACTGACTTTGGTTTGTATGTATTAGCATTTAATGTCATTTTGGCACAAAAATGGCTGTATGGTGCCAGGTAAAAGTTAAGTTCTAAAAATAGAAAAATGCAGAAATATATAAATATGAAGTACAAAAAAGTAAAATATGAACAGTAAAGATGTTAATATTATGTAAAATTTGTATAATATAAAATATATGAAGGTAAATAATCAGCATTTTTTGGGTGTACATCAGAAAGCTTCCATTGCACATGGTGGATGTTAATGCACTCAACAGGAATGTGTGCCACTGTCAGTGGAGACTAACAGAGTATTCACTCTGATTAAAGTTCACCCTTCAAGGGACATGCATATGTCTGGTACTGTCTATATTTACTAGTAAGTCAAGTCCAACTGCAAATTGCACAGATCCAGATCTGCCATCATATAATGTGCCAGCAGATCTGGGTCTGTGCAGTTTGTCATGAGTGATTACTAGAATAAACAACAAAAACCCTGATCTGCCAGCATATTATGTGACAGCATTCTAGGGTGTATGTCATTTGCATTTGGACTTGTAAGCAAGTATAAGCAGTAACCGAGTCACATATTGACTGAAGATCAAGGCCATTGTTTTTAATCCTGACTTAATGATTGTACTGTGTTTTCTTGATCACTAAGTGTTTGAGACTGAGGAAAAACTATTAAGATGAAATGCAATGCTAACTGGCTACTTACACAACACAAGTGTCATTATAAGCTGGACCATATTTTGAATCGTCTTGTTCATATTATCTAAACTCTGATGTGAGTTATTTCATATTTAGAAGGTCTGCATTGTATCATTTAAGCATTATTTTCGAGAAGATAAAGTTGGAATTGTACAAAAGAATGTGAAATATCAGCAGCATTTAGAGATTTTTGAGTTAAGTTGCAAACAGGAGTGATTTTGATACTTTTTCAGTCTGTCTAAGATGCAAACTCATAAAGCATCAGTGAAGTAATGTTTGTATATATCATCGAAACATCTGTTTTAAGATCTTACTATTACACAGTATAGTTCAAGAGTCAAAATACACCCCCATCCCACCCCCACCCCCACCCCCTGGCATTATTCAACATGTTTCATAACATTTGACATCATTTTCATCAGTTGTCAGTAATTAAAAGTAAATTTAGCTGAAATGGATAATTTGGAATATTTGGTTTTGTGTGGAGCTTTAAAGCATGGCAGCACAAGTAGGTTATTCAGTGCAAAGGCAATTGGAGTAAAGTGCCTTGCCCATGGATACACCACAGTAGCTGACCCAGGCTGGTCTGATGGTACGATTTGAACCCATGCCCCTTTCAGATGGGAGTTAGGCACACAAACCACTGAACCAATAGTTTGGATGTTGGCTTGCAGCTGATTTTATCACAGGAGCATTATCGACTTTTCGTTTGTACATTTTAGATATTGGCTGTATAATATATTAGTCATAATTTGTAGAGAGCTATTTTACTTGACTGATAATAGATGGGTATAGTTTCAAGCTTTGACATTTTGTAAGATACTGTGCAAGTTCAGACATGTGCCTGAAATTCTTGATGGATGCAGAATTGTTTCCATATGTTTTCATTTTTTTCCTGTTATGTATAATGAATCGTTTGAAAACAGTATGTCGTATTAAAGTTAATTGAAGACAAATTAAGAAAATGTGTGCAGGACTGAAAATAAAGCTTATGTCTGTTGAAGATTCATTTGTAAAGTGTATTTAGCATGGTGGTGCCTGTCTGGATTGTTGTAAATCTTGTTGGAGAAAATTGTGTGCATGTATAACAATTGTATGAAATGTATCATTTCATATTGATACATTTCTTTTATAAGGTGGCAGTTTCTTAATTATTACTCTCGATATATGTACACATTATGTTTGTTTATACAGAGAAATTTTGTATGCTCATTCATAAATTACATTTACATAGTTGACCTTGAACATAGCACCTGGTGTCAATCATTTCATACAGTTGAAATATGACTTTGTTTCCAGTTCATTTATTTTTAAACAGAAGTCAGACTAATTGCCAGGGATGAGCTGAATTGTATTCTTTTAAACATGGTACATTTGGATGATAGCAAAAAATGTGAAAATCTTTGTCCTGAAAGGATAATCAAGCATGCATCAGTCTGATCATCAGGAGTAGAAATTAGATCAAACATTGGTTACCTCCCATGATGATAGTGGCAATACTTGAAGCACTAGAGCATACTTTACCTAAAAAAGCTTTTATGAGGTAATTTGTAAAACATTTTCTCCAAAACTGTTTTATTTATGTTTTAATATTTTTTAAGGATAAAGTATTATTTTAAAACAATTGGGATTAATTTTGAGCAATATAGGCATTTTTGTGCATTTCTACAAGAACATAAATTTTAATATCTTTGACTCTACTCCATGTTCTTTCCCCTTTCCCTTTTCAGCATGTGATCATTTCATCCCGCAATGCCATCACTGCTCTCAATACATTGAGTGGGAATGATTAAGAAAGTGAATGTAAAGATTTGACAACTTGACATTGAATAGTTTTTGTTTTATAATTGATGATATGTTAAAAAATATACAATACCAAAATGAGGGAGAAATAGGTCTGTAACATATTTACTGTGAATTCACCCTATTTTCGTTAGGATCAGTTTTCTTGATTTTGCAAAAAATATTATTTGTACTTTAAATTGAGGTTTGAGGAAATGGACTCTAAGGTTTCCACATATATTTTAGTATTTAGGATCTTTAAACTTGTAGTTTGTTGTGACAGTGACAATGTAGAATACACAGTATGCTATTTCGATTGCCTGCTCGTTTTTATGTGGTTGAGCTGTATACACCTATTGTTTTTTTTTGGTAAGAATGTTGGTAACCTACACATTGCATTGCAAATGCCACTGCCTGCTGTTGAGAGCATCTTTCTGTTATACATTTCTTGATGAATGAGCCAGCAAATGTAAGTTATTATGTTGAAGTTTAATTTTTGCTCTTGTATAAATTTCTCATTTGTAAGCCCATCTTTGTACCACATATTCTTGTTTTCAACCAATCCTAACTATTCTTTTTCTTCATTAAGGCACTGTCAACATATTATTTCAGAAATGTTTTTTTGGCAAATTTTTTTTGTTCGCTTTGCAAAACAATTTTCACAAATACATAATAGCTACATGTTCTTTATCTTGTTCTTTATCTTGCATCATAACTTTTCCGAGGAAAAATATTTTTACAAAATTGGTGTCATTTGCTTAATAACCAGAATTTTTATGCTTGCAAAAATCTTGTGTTTTATGGTATGTCATTGAATTGCCGTTTATGCTCATACTTTAAGGGCTTTGCTTTTATGGTAGTGGCAAGACAACATTGCGAGAAGTATCAGGTACTACTAGTTCATGAAGTAAAATATTTGTGAAATTATTTAACACAATAAAAGTACTTGAAATTCTTGCTTTTTACCTGGTTAGTTTATACTATGTTCAGTTTAATATGTTTTGTCCCATTAATGTTTTGATGTCATTAAATCTTCTCCATGTTCACGACCCAATTTAACAAAATTCAGAAAAGGTGCATCTGGATTATATCGCTTTTGGAAGAAATTTTAGATATTATTGATAATCACATTTTTGTGACATCTATTAGATAAATAAGAAGATGCCATTTTGTTTTACATCAATTATTTGAAATTTTAACTCGAGTGATCAGTTCTCTTATCTGATTGAATTGAACCATCATCTTACAAATTTCCTATGTCATGGACCTGTACTCATGAATGCCAAATTTGGTCCACTCAAATTTCCAAATGGGTAATATTGAAGTGCAGGTGGTCATTATCAAAAGATGATCTATCTAAGTCTGTCTTGAGGAATTGAACATTATTCTGTGTTCATTTAAATTTTTGAGCAGCACACAAACACAGATTCATAATGCAATTTTTTCTCCAAAACTGGAACAGTACATCTTCGCTAGTGCAAGAAATAGAACAAATTTATTGGTACAGTTTGAAGATATCTGCAGTGGCTATATGTAAACTAGAAGGGAAATTTTCATTACTTAATCTAAGCAAATTATTTGTAATGTTTTAAAATTTTTACATTAAAATTCTCTTCCAAAACCCTTCTTTCATTAAAGAAATAATGGAACTGATAATATGAATATTAAAAATACATGTCCATAAAATAGTGTTACATATATATCTCTACATGTATACGTATCTCGTTCAACGCCCCATTTCAAAATGCGTGTGTTGAAATAACTTTTTCCATTTTTCTGTGACACATAACTTGGCTACAAACTTGCATATTAAAGGTCTTCGACATAAACAAGTTTGATGGTGCTTCTTCAATTAAAGTTGTTGCCCATTCGACTCCATTGATTTTTGTTTTATAGTCATTAGTTGCTATCAGTGACGATTCCAGTGTAGGATGCATGTCTGTCTGTATAACCCAGTTCCGAGAGAGAGTGTAACAGAATTGAAACCAAGTGGGCTTTTCTTCTTGGACTAAATGAACAACACAAACACAATGTGATGAATGATGTAGGTTTATGAAATGAATTGATAAAAAAATATATATATAGTGATTCTTTCACGCTCCAAAAACATGACTCATTCAATTACTCACACATTACCAAATGAAAAACATAAAGTGAAATGCAAATATTCAAAAATGAAAGTGAGATTCACATAATCTCACGTACTTTAACCGAGATTGAGATTCACATAATCTCATGTAATGTAAATGAAATTGAGATTCACATAATCTCCTGGAATGTAAACAAGACTCAAATAATCTCATGTGATGATAACATAACTCAATTGTATTCAATTAAAACATCATCAATTGAAACAAATACTTTCAATGTTAAACAATACGATTGCACCAAACAATGACTCATGACTCAGTCATATGATAACTATTTGTAAAAACTTTCAACTGAAACCATTTGACTTGGTTTATGATGAGTCCATTTGTCAAAACCACACAGTTCTCCAGAATTCTTGGGTCGGCTCACTTGTTTTGGCCCCATCCACCCTTCACGGATCCACCATGCGTACAAGTTTATACATCATGCAGCTCCTTCCTTATATGGACTTGATTCCACCCCATACAGACATACAGACAGCCAGACCGTCAGTCGGATGTATCTGCATACACATACGCACAGTTACACAGCTATACATCTATGCATCCATACACAGCTACACCGCTATGCATCCACATACACAGCTCCACCGCTATGCATCCACATACACAGCTCCACCGCCATGCATCCACATACACAGCTACACCGCTATTCATCCACATACACAGCTCCACCACTATGCATCCACATACACAGCTCCACCGCTATGCATCCACATACACAGCTACACCGCTATGCATCCACATACACAGCCCTATGGCTGTAGACAAAAATGGAGAACGTACACTCCTCGACAAGATCCAAATGACCAATGTGTCAGTTTGAAATAGAATCAACCTTAAATCCATAGGAGAGTGAATAATAGTCAGGGTAAAATACTCACGCTTTTCGTGACTCTCGTCGCATGTAGATTCCGAAGAGATACATGCTTGTACAGTCGCTTACCTGGAGAAACAATTATTCACCCCAGCTAACGTTGTACGCATGCACAACGAATAATGGTCAAAAATAGATCTAAGGCAAAACCAAATTATATCTCGCCTTATTCTGTGACAGAGAGTTCTGCAAATACTAATAGAACCTATATATCCTGACATTCTATAAAATGGACAAAATGATTGGGACTAACATTGTCTAGTTAAGGAAGTTTTGCTGTATATATCTATTATTACTGACAATTCTGCATAGATTTGCATTACACTCAAAGTATGTCAGATATCTTGTAATCTTAATAAGATACCTTTTAAACTTTTTAAGATAAATTATAAATGAGGTTATATATCTTATGAACCAAATAAAGTTATCTAACAGGGTTTCTAAGATGATCTCATAAACCTTTGAAGCTATATTAGTAGTTTTCCCCAGTATCATCAAACTTTATAAATTCCAGTGTTTTTTCAAAACTGATCACATCCATTATGGGATGCAGGATTTACTTGCTAAGAAATTGAAGAGCTTGACAATGTGCAAAATCTACGCACCTCTGAAACTTAAGATTTGACAATGGAAGTGCTTCAGTGAGATTGGGAAATTTTTCCTCAATACAGACTTAGCACATTTCTATGAAGAATTTTACTTGGACCAAATTAACATGTGCATCCACTGAGCTGGTTGGCATAGGGATAATATCCAAAACTGGATTGTAAATAACTAGATAAGTCACTCGCTTAGCAACAATGGTGCAGAGTACTGCATCTGAAGTCGTTTGTTATGAGAAGCATCTCCATATTGAAAATCTGTTGGTCTGGTTATGAACAGACTCTTCAGATGTGATGGATCTCGCGGTACCTGGTGCATATAATGGTTGAAGATGAGCAGATTCAACATTCTGATGGGTATGTCCTAAGATCAAGAAGATAATAGCTAATTATCCTGACAAGTACACTAGTTGTTGAAGTGCCTGAAAAGGTCTTTCCATGGCTCCAACAGCAAAACTAAAGGTAGCTAAGGGAAAAATTATTTTATTTTTTATGTGCAAAGGTGAGGGCCAGGGCTCCAAAAGATTTAATGGGCGCCAGTACAGATCTATGGAAAACCAGAGTACGAACAACAGGGAAGGTTCGCTACCAAAGCTATGTTTGTTCACACGTACCCCTACAAATTACATAAACATGTAAACAGTGTAAAATTAAAATTGTGTACAGTATATCTTGTAAAGTATCTCGTATATAGTTTATAAGACAAAGTATTTAAGATAGCCATTCAATTTTTTTTAAGTATCTTGCAGTGTTTATATGAAAGCAGAAACGGTTTGAGTTGACAGTATTGACAGTCATTTAACTTGTCATACTATTTTTTATTGAAGTGAGTGACACCTGTTTGGAGTACTTGGTTGCTAATCAGATCTAGTTGGAAATGTATGTTTATACATATCTCGGCTTTAACCACCTCCCGACCCTTAAAGTAAAACTCCATAGTTGTGGTGGTTCAGTGGTAAAATCGTTGGATTTGTGACTGGAATATCGCGGATTCTACTCCACCATTACCTTGGCCACCACAGTGTCTTTGTGTAAGGCACTTTACTTCCCTCGGTACGATATAACCTTTAAAGTGTTTATGTACTGCAAAATACCAAACTCAACTAACACTAATACATTTTCAATTAACCAATTTGTTTTCTTCTTCTAATTCGAAAGTTGGGAGTGTTAAAATTATACACCATTAGGAGCTCTTATTTCCTTGTCAAAAGTAGGTCATCGTCATTCCTCTTCATTCCCTCTGGAACATAGAGTATTTGCTGCACCTCACCATTTGTCACAGTCTTGGGCTGTATGTTTTGCCTTCCTACAGGACATGTGGATCGTCATGAGTTCTGAGTCCAGGGATCTTCGCTAGGACATGGCGAGCGATGTTGTGCTGGTGTCTCCGAAAGATATGACCAATCCATCTGCACTCGCACTCCTTGATGGTGTTGGATATGGGTTATGTCCTCAGCCATAACGCCTGGTTGAAGATTTCTGTGTGAGTATCTGATGTGACAGATCTTTTGGAGACGAGTACTGACAAAGACCTGTTGCTTATGTTCCAAATTCTTTTTGTGTCCCCAGGTCTCTGCTCCATGGATCAGCACTGGTTGGAGTTTAAGTCTCGGCATTGTGGCTGTTATCGTTCCTCCAGGATGTTCTCTTTGAATCTTTTAACCGGTTGATGTGAACGTGACTCAAACTCGTTTCAGCTTCTTTTCTATGTAGCCATCATCAAGGTCAGCAAGAGTCTGAAATCAATTGGAGAGGGATATGGCAAATTCCAGTTGCTAATCAGCAGTTGTGAGCCGGGAATACTCGTGAGCCTGGAGGTGTCGTAACGTGGGTGTTTCTGCAGTTCTTTGTTCTTTATTCTGGTCCTTGGTTTTGCCATCTCCAGCGCATGGTCTAAGCAAACATCGGCTCCTCTACAGGCTCTCGTATCCATCCAAGTCCTCCATCTGCGGGAGATAGCACATGGTCGATCTGATTCTCTATTACTGAACCTGAGGATTTCCATGTAACTGTGTGGATCCTACACGAGGGGAAAATTGCCCCACCAATTAAAAAGGAGTCTGCAGAGTTCTCCATTGTCTTTCATCTCTCCTAGGCCCTCTTTCCACTTGATGACTTCCTGTCCAATGCAATTGCTGCTCATTTTTGCGTTCATGGCGCCCATCACAAGTGTGACATCCCTCATTGGTACTCTCTCAAACACGCTCTGCAGTTGCTTATAAAATTACTCATTGGCATCCTGGTCTGCAAGGTTCGTTGGAGCATAAGATTTCCAAAATAGAGCTGATTGTTACAAGTTAGCTTTTCTAATAGTGTAGCATTTTTATAACCCACAAGTTGATATTCTTTGACATTATTTAAAATGCATTTGTAATTGTATTAATATATTCCCCTTGTCGTAAAAGTCTTGCAGTGTATTTCCAGTAACAAATGATCTCTGGGAAGTGTAAATAATGAGCAAGTTAAAGTCATAGCAGTCGTGGTATGTTATATACTCTGGAGCAATAGACGAATCTGTGAAATATGAAACGATGTCCTCAGGAATCGGAAAATAATCTAATCTGCTTTGTTTTATAGGACTGGGCTGTCTCCAGGTAAATAGTCTAGCATCCGGATTTACTCCTCTCCATGGCTCTAGCAAATATTGTTTATACCTGATATCCTAGGCTGTTCTGGCCATGTGATTTATATCATAAATAATATATGTATTAAATTCCATGTCCTGAATAAGTCAGCACTAATGACAATATATGAATTATGAAGCTACAATACCTTGCCTTATCTTAGATTCTTAAAGGCGTCAGGATTATTATCATTACGACCATATAAATTAACCAATCTTATTATATTTCCACAAATCAATATATATATAATATAATGTATGCACCATCACCATTACAGTTTATTAAGAATGGCAACACCAGCAATACTGCTAGATTTATGACTAAAACACACAGAAAACCACATTCTGCCTATCATTATTTCTCAATCTCAGCAGTACTGTGTTTCTTGTAAACATATAATGGATGCATTGTTTTTACCTACTGGAAGATACCTCTTGTAAACATATAATGGATGCATTGTTTTTACCTACTGGAAGATACCTCTTCTTTTAGAAATGGATTGTACAGATAGCTTACATTCATTTCAAAAAATTAATTTGACTTCATAATTTAATATTTTAACTCTAATTGCGTTGTGTTGTGAAGTGCCAACGTTGTTTAAATACACCTTAATCAACCGAGACACACGATAAATACATGCAAATTCAAAAACACACACAAATTACACATTCAACAACATAGAAAAATAGGGTAGCGTGATGATTTTCCGTCGCCGTTTGGAAGATCAGAATCCCAATAAGCAGGATTATCAGCATACCATACACTAAAGTATTGGACCTCTCCGGTGGCCTAGTGCTAGAGCGGATGCGGGAGGTCGCGGGTTCGAACCCTGGCCGAATCATGCCAAAGACTGATAAAATTGGTATTATCAGCTGTCTCACTTGGCGCACAGAGGTTAGTGTTAGGACTGGTCAGCCTGGTGTCAGGATAATGTAAGTGGATGGGGCATCATGCTACTTGTCTGCGGCATGATGCCCCAGTGCTAGACATCACTATAGACTGTCACACTGCAGACATCGTAGCGATATGACTGAACATTTTTTAAAGCCACGTTAAAAATCCATATCACACACACACACACACACACACACACACACACACACACACACACACACACACTAAAGTGTTGGATGGAAGCTTATAATTACCAACTACCACAAAACTATTACCAACTACTACAAAACTATGTTACGGAAAGCCATCGCCGCCAAAAATATGATATTAAAACAAAATAAGTAACCTTAAAGTAAACCAAGAAAAACTGAAATAAAACAGACTGCTTGTAACATAAAAATATTAAAGCTCAGACAATAAGATCAATGCTCGAATAGAACTAACGAGGCACAAACGAAACAGACATATGTATCTATATAAACCAACAAAATATGAATGAAACAAGCAAATGTTAAATGAAATGAACGGTATTTAAAACAATAAAATCAATACTCAAATAAAACATATGAGACATCAACGGAACAGGCAATCGTCAAAAGAAGCACACAATTTATGCATGAAACAATAAAACGCCAAACGAAATAACGATGTTTGTTTTCTTGCTTCTGTAAATTGTTAATTTAATTTATATTCCTGTGAATTAAACAAATCTGATAATCCTTTCACACAAATAAATAATATTTTTTTCTATTGCTGAATTGAAACTCTTTTCAGGATAAATTTTTCCATCTTGTTATTTTACAGAGTATCAAAACTCCTTTTGACATCATCGTTGGTGAATCAAATATGACTTTTGTCATGGTCGTTTCAGCTGCCACATCAATAGTTCTCTTTCTTGTTGCATAGCCAAAAACGAAAGTAAGTCAATTTCTGTATTTTTCGTTAATATAATTAGGCATTTTATCAGAAGTAATTGCATCGTATTGTATAAAATATTATCCAATCCCTAGTCAGTACATACATAGCTATTGGAATTATATAAATATATTATATAAATAAATGGACATACATACATACATACATACATACATACATACGTCCCTAGGAGGAAAATGTTTAAAGAAAAAAATATCATGGCTTTCGTCAGTAGATAAATGAAAAGTATTTTTCGATGCTATCAAATGACCTTTTACCTCATTCAAAGGGCCATCACTGCCATCTCACCTCTGTCCGCGTTGGTTCTAGTCTCGGGCTCAGCCATTGTGGGTATGTGAGAAAGTTTGCCAGAAGCTTCCCGTGGGTCGGTGGTTCTTCTGGGTTCTTTTTCCACCAGTTATACTGACCGCCATGTATCGTCTATCTTGCGCTGAGAAATGGCGTTAAGCCCCCAACAACAAAACAACCTATCTCATTCAGTTTGAGTAAGAACAGTGCATGTGTTAAAATCTGAAGTGTGCGTGTGTGTGTGTGTGTGTGTGTGTGTGTGTGTGTGTGTGCGCGCGCGCGCAGTGGCGTCACTAGGGGGGTGCGGGGGTGCGGACCGCACGGGTGACACCATCAGAGGGGGTGACACCAAAATGACTGTCTATAAAATTTTTGAATTTTTGTGCAGGAAGGGGGTCCATGGGGGTGACACCATGAGTTACCGCACATGACTGTCTATAAAATTTTGGAATTTTTGTGCAGGAAGGAGGTCCATGGGAGTGACACCATGAGTTACCGCACTGGATGACACCAACCCTAGTGACGCCACTCTGTGTGTGTGTGTGTGTGTGTGTGTGTGTGTGTGTGTGTGTGCGCGCGCGTGCTGGACCGACAAGAGGGGGGGGGGCAACCGGGGATATATCCCAGGGGCCCGGACCCGTAAGGGGGGCCTCCGGCCGAACAACACTTTTTAATTTTATAAAAGAAAAATAATGTTTGAACAAGAACTTGGACAGGCCCTGGTGTTTCTTACCCCAGGGCCCGTGATCGCTCTCTACGGCCCTGTGTGTGTGTGTGTGTGTGTGTGTGAGAGAGAGAGAGAGAGAGAGAGTCCCTCCTTTCCACAACTGAAATGTTATTGGTATTTAATAGATATTGGGAAGCGTTTGCTATTTGTTTTTTGTTTCTTAACCAGTGTTACAGTTAGTGTTAAAGTATATGTAAGGTATTATGTAAACTTTCTACGATATATGATAAAGACGTTCAGATAAGATGTTTTATAAAGTTTACAAGATATCTGTTAAGTTTTATGAGATATTTTATACAAGTGGTTCCCAACCTGTGGGACACCGACCCTTCTCCAAAAAAGGGGGGGGGGTATTCCAAGGGGTCTGCGACTAACTGATTAAATCGTATGTCTCGCGCATACTACTATTTTTCAAATGTTTATATTTGTTGCTGTGATGAATAAATGGAGAATTCATTTACAACTGTTAGTTACTGAGTTCATAATAGTTATTTTGTCATTATATATTTTCTCAATTAAGGTAGCCTAAAGTACAACAATTAGCATGTGGTAGTCCGCGACATTTTTTGAAGTTAAGAAGGTGTCTTCATACTCGGAAAGGTTGGGAATCACTGTTTTATACAATTTATGA
The DNA here is from genome assembly GCA_016617855.1 of Megalonaias nervosa. Lineage (NCBI taxonomy): Eukaryota > Metazoa > Mollusca > Bivalvia > Unionida > Unionidae > Megalonaias > Megalonaias nervosa. The sequence goes on along the minus strand of JAECUM010010299.1, from coordinate 48,148 downwards.
GATTTTTTCGTTCAGGTTTAAAGGAAATTTTAATCGAAATGTCTTAAGATTGATATAAGATATCTTATAACGTTTATGAGATATCTTCTAAAGTTGATACAATATTTCACGAAATTTATAAGGTATCTAAACTGAACATGTTTAACAGATATCTACTATATTTAACAAGATATTTCATAAGTCTTTATAATATATAGTTTTTAATACAAGCTAAATTTAATGAAATTAACAAGATATCTTACAAATGATCAAAAGTTACATAATTAGGTTTACTATATATCTTAAAAAGATTATATTGTGTCTCTTACTGGTTATAAGATATATGATAAAGGTTATACGATATCTCTTAAAGGTTAAAATATATCTTATATATTTATTTGATATCTTATGAACATAATTTATTCGGATATCTGATAACTTTATTGGATATCTTATTATGTTATATAATACAGTCAGTTCATTTATGACATAACTTATAAATTATAACAGATTTTGAAACGTTTCTAGTATTATTTAGTTTGCATAGCAGCAGAGACGGTGAACCCTACAAGGTTAGGAGGGTCCATTCGCGAAAATAAAGCTTCCTACGAAAAATTTGAAAACACTAGGTCAGTAACGCCAAACTGAAGCCTCTAACTGACCGAGATTTTCTCTAATTGGGTTAGCTCATTTTGTTACTTTATTTTTGACGTTTGTGTTTTCGTTTTTTATGCGTGTTCGTTTAACCACCCGCCCACTCACTATTTGTCGTCACCGTCTCTGCAGCTGTAGTGTGGTGTAATTAAATCATTATTATATCAATAATGGAGTCTCACACAGCTATATTAGCTAGAGAGCGACTAGAGGCAATTAAGAAATATCTCCCCGTCTGTGATTCTGTCAAACAAAAATAACAAGCTCGTCAGGAGTCTCAGGTGGAATTTGCAGAGGGTACAGAACAGTTATTTAAACCAATTATCGAACCAACAAAGAAAATTGTTACAGCAACTGAGGCAACACAAAAAGCTCTTGAAACATTGCCTGGCCGTCTTCAAGCAACTCAACCACCACACGGGCAAGCTCCTCAACCACAACCTGAAGATCAGCCACGACTTTCTCCAAAAGTTAGAACTAGCATCATAAATAAATTTACGCCTAAAGGTACTGCCGCTATCAACCCAATTACTTGATATTGCCGCGTTTGGATATTATACTAGAAATAATTATGTGAAACCCGAACATGTTAAAACCATGAGACTTGCCGTCGCCGTTGATATTCTGCAAATCAGATCTGAGGAAGATATTAATAATTTTGACATCTTTAACAATGCAGTACGCGAGTATATAGAACAAGTAAAGCAAGAAGGAAAACAAAAAGAAGGAATGAAGTCTAAACTTAAAGAGGTTGAACGAACAAGGAAACAAAAAGAAAAAGAAGATTATGAAGAAATTAGACGAAGGAGTACACCAAGTAAGAAAGAAACAACTGGAAGTGGTCTGAGCGATTCGGTCACTCGAGGAAGTGGTCTTATTACTGCATGTCCCAATAACGTCCTTGCCGACGTTAACAGGCAACTTATCCAAATATGCAACTCTTCACTATGTGAAGGAAGAACTCGCTAATCTTTTGCGTCTCGTAGATGTGGACCAAAATGAAGTTGTTGTTTTTCAGGATCAGCAAGGACGGCTAAAGATGAGACATATCCCGTTGACAGATACTATTATGCGAGTTCCAGGCGCGACCGAAGATAACTTAGCCGTATTTACTAAAAACGGTAAAATTAAAAACTCTGGGGAATCAATCTTAACACTCATGGGAGAAATTGCTGGACGTATCAGAAGAATTGGAGATATTATGTATGGCGATCTCAACATGAGCAGAAATACAATTATTAATGTGAGAGAACCAAAATCAGACGATGATGTGGCAACAAAATGATATGTAGACAGCGACAACGCCACGATAAGAACTGAGATTGATGATCGTTTACTATCCGCTGGTGATACAATGACTGGTTCTCTCAATATGGTTAATAATAAAAGTACTGGTCTTGGAGAACCAGAATCAAACGATGACGCTGCGACGAAGAAATATGTCGACAATAGCAACATCCCGATGATGACATCGTTAATGACAATCAATGATAGAATGACCACGTTTAGATCTGATTATACTACTCACGTACAAACGTTTTTAAATTTTCGTAGAAACACAAATAGAGCTATTAATGAATTTTTTTTTTTAAATCCAGCGGTTATTGATATTACACTCTCTGACATAAAAAAAATTACCGACAGTGAAGTGGATACAGCAGCGTCTGGATCAGCATTATGGTCATCCTCAATAAATCAGTCAAACATCGCACTGAGGTTACCGGTATATACAGGTTGTAAGTACTCGGCGTTACAAGATTTACGATATCTACCACAATTTCACGGCGTTATCCACTAACTGGATCTTCTGTATTGTTAGTAGTACTAGATCAAAACGAGGAGGAACATTTGTGGTGGAACCCGAAGAAAGAGGCGCCCCGTGTTGTACTATTGGTGTCTTTAATTAATCGCTAAACTACCACCTACTTACAATATAATGAATCAAACCCCAATCGACGTTCAACATTTCAGACACGAGCAAGTGTTTTCGTGGCATAAACAACTAAAAAATATCATCGACGAGTATACAGTAAAACAAAAAAATATCGCAGACGTGTCGTTGTCACTGATATAATTGTGTACTCTGCATCTGCCGTCATCGCTGGAACAGTAACGGTCATCGGCACATTGTCAGCGTCATACGTGATAGTGCTAGTGATAGGAATTGATGTTTCAGTTGCAACAGGAATTGCTGGTATTCTTAATATCATCGCAAAGAAAATATCCACGTGCGCGGTCGATAAATTACACGAGTATACAATAAAGTTGCATACAGCAACGCCAGCATACTCCAAATTATCTTCGTTGATATCATCAGGTCTCAGCGATGGAATAATATCAGATCAGGAATTCACAGAAATGATTAAAATTTTACCATGAGGCAATATCACCGTCGTTGACTACTAAAAACGATAATAGACTCCCCGTTTAAAAAACTGGGATTTAGAATCAGGATTTAAATAATAATGTCGTCATCGCAAGAATTACTACAACAGATCGTCGCTAATACAACACTTTTTTAAAATAAAAACCACGATGATATCAGCAAGCTCAACCAATCATGAATTTAGCGTTAGCTTTCCAACTGCAATTCCAGCGAAAGTAATAGCATTAGCACAACTGAGAGTATATCATAGTTGACCAAATGTCATTCGGTGGGTTGCAAGCAAATAATTCACTGGTATTTGCGTATAAAAATAAAGACGATGGAACTCCCGATTGGCAAGTAGTGAGTATACCTACAGACAGTTATCAGATCGAACAAATCAACGATGAATTCCAACGCAGAATCAAATCTATCACAGGAAAAGAATCAAAAATAGCTATCACTGTTCACGAATCTAAAATATCAGCGGCGATAGAAATATCAACTCCAGATTATGCCGTCGATATATATCAGTCTTCGATCAGAACCGTATTAGGATGGCCTGAAATTCTGCCGGTATATGAGGGACCACCAGAGCCAAAACGAGCTGATTTTAACTCAGATAAACAAATATTTTTAAAGCATCCAGAGTATCGAAAAGATTATCGATGGCTGTATATGGAATTACGGGTAGATGGTAAAAGATTTTATTTTACTGCGTCTGATGGTGAAAGGTTTCCTGTATTATCACCAGGTCTACATACTTATGATGATGGTGATAATCCGATCGTTGACGAAATACTCATTAAAGAGTTTTCTGACCTAATTAGTTCTGAGCACCAACGGGTACTCAGTGACCTACGAAATCTATTTTCCAGCATAACACAATATTACAATGATGATACGCGTCAACAAATCACTGAAACGATGCAACATCTAAACCATGTTAGATCAGACCTCGAGTATATCAATCGGAGTATCGTCGAAACAGTGATTGTCGACGAGAAGAAAGATATTGATTTTGTCCCATCTCACACGACAACACTTAAATTACCTAAATTTGTAATACCAGGATTTAACACCAATGAGTTAAGAAAATCAGTCAATGATATAATCGATGAATACTTTCCAAAAATACTTGAATCATGGAGAAAAATAGCCCCTCCGGCGACTATTCTCAAACACAGTAATGATCCTTATGGTGGAGGTCGTCATATTTCGCCAGGTGTTGTTAATATAACAACAACAATCGCAGTCAACCTTGTGTATGATGTAACTAATGGAAGTTATCAAGTAGATCTTACAAAATCCAGTCAGACACAACAGGGATACATTTTATATACATTTACTCCTCAAGTGCCTCCTGGACATTTAATTGTATCAGAACCAATTAATCCTGTTTATCTGCGATGTCATAATCCACTATTATTAAGGGTACATTTCAAACTTACTGACCATACCGGACACTTGCTTGATTTGCGAAATGAATCATTGGCATAAATCTGTATGTGTGTTCGTAGAACATCGAAAGCACCAAGATCAGCATTTTGTAAAGCAAAAATAAATCTGTCAAATAATTAATTATTTATGTGGTATTGTATATGTACCAACATTTGAAAGTTTTCATATACAACAAAGAGGTACTTGAATGTGCCGTCAGAACAATCTTGCCACTTCCACACACAGAAAAAATTAGTGTTAATATAATTATTGATGAATACGGCGATGAAATTTTTTTTTAACGCAGGAACAGTTAAATGAACTGTAGGGAGAACATGTTATTACGATTGTGTGCGACAGAGATCAGATTCTGAATTATGCACATTCTTGTATTGAATTTGATCAGCTTAAAAAATAATCAGTCTCAATAAATATTATTATCAGAATAAAAATAAATATTATAATCTGATTCTGAAAATAAAAATAAAAAAAGGTTAATTTTCTACAGATTTGATGGGTATATTACCCATAATTATTAAGATTATTAACCAAATTCTTTAGATTGATGGGTATATTACCCAAATTAAATCAGATTATTAACCAATTTCATCAACGATTTTATGTTTCAGAATGATTTTATCGTTATTAATATTAAATCAGATTAATGGTTAATTTCATCAAATTGACCGGTATATTACCCATAATTATTAAGATTTCAGAATTATTTTCAGATTCAATGATTTTATCATTGTTAATAATGTTTATATTTCAGAATTATTTTTATTTTTCAGATTCAATGATTTTATCATTGTTATTAATATTTTTGATTATTGACCCAATGATTTTATCATCGTTATCAGATTTGACGGGTATATTACCTGTAATTATTATGATTGTTAACCAATTTCATCAAATTGATGGGTATATTGCCCATAATTTTTATAATTACCAAGTAAATTCTTCAGATTGATGGGTATATTACTCAAATTTATTATGATTATTAACTAAATTCTTCAGATTATCGACCAAAAATATAATAATCTGATTCTGAATAAATATCATTATCAGAAATAAAAATAATTTTTTTTTTTACTACAGTCAGAAATGAATTATTCCCCCTTGACTCTATCAAGGATTTCATACTTTCACTTTGTTTAGCTGTTACTGACGTTGTCACTACTTTCACTTTCACAGTCACTGGTGACAGCGCTTTCATTTTCACTTTTACAATCAGACATAATCTTTTTCAACTGCCTTACACGTGTATTCACAATCTTTTTTGTTTCGTATTCGTGAGACAATTCTAATCTAATTTTCTCAATCGCGTGTACGAGTGGAACGAATTGTTCAACTTGTGTGTCATCGACCGTTGCCAAGGACTGTACCATTGATCGTTGAATCAATTTAATGAATCGGTAATCAGATCCTGGTGTATAACTATTTTCGAATCTTCGTTATTGTAATGATTCAAAATCACAAATAATTTTTTCAGGATCAAGTTGATCAGAAATTTTTATACCGTCATGTTGTAATTTTTGAATTTCAAAAATATTAACATTATTATTTTCGTAATTCATTATATAATAAATATTTTAAATAAAAAAATATTTACACAACACATATTTACAGCATATATAATCTTAGCTATAGTAGCATATTTACAGCATTACATCATATCAAGCTATTTACAGTATGATTTACAATCTTATCTCCAAGGACGGCAAAACATACAATCTTAACTATAGTAGCGTATTTACAGCATTATACACAATTTTATTTCAATGACGGCACAACTCCCATGTGAACCCCTAGATTGCCAAATGACGTTCTAGCAAGTCCAGAGGGTAATTCGATTATATATTTACACAACACATATTTACAGTATAGATAATCTTAATTCTATGGACGGCACAACATACAATCTTAGCTCTAAGGACGGCACACATACACAAACGGGGCCTATTTGCTCAAAGCTCAACAGAAAAAAGTACACCCTCCCCCATAATCAACCCCGGGGAGTGCAAAAGAGCACCCACTACGTGTTGACATGGTGGGAGGGTGTACTTTTTTCTGTTGAGCTTTGAGCAAATAGGGCGGACCCCAATAGTGATAGGGGCTATATTCCTTATAAACTGACTAATACTTGGAGATCCAAAAGTAGCTTACACAATGGGCATGGCTTATTTTTCTTTTTTCTTAATTATTATCCCTAACAAAATCTGAAGGTAGCAAGAAACCCGACAAATTCAGAAAAAAGGATAATGTTTCTTAAAAAAACAAAAACATAGTATTCATTAGTAAATAAAAATATAATTATTTATGGACATAATTTATTATAAAATACAAGAGAGACTACTGCTTAATTACTCTATCGAAGAAAGATTTGCTTGACAGAGTTATCTCCCTTCACAATTTTTGCGGTGTGTAATACTGAAATTTATTTTTTGCTTATGTTTCTTCGAAAATGCTGATTTGGTTATATTATCTGCGACATGTTGTACCGAAGCTGGAAAAAATATCAAAATGTTTGCCAGCCGCATTCATTGATTAAGATATTATTTCTTCGCCAGTCTCCACGTTCACAGATTTAATAGTTCACCTCGCAATTAATTGTGCTTACCAGTTTCACCAAATTTGCAATTTTGACTTTGTGTAATAGCTCATAATTTACCCCAAAAATTATCAAGTTTCCTGTCGTTGATGTGATTAATCATAAAACCATCTTTGATCAGTCCATGGAAACATTCATAGACAAATCTATGTGATTAATAATGTTTATTCCCCTTGGTACTGAACATGAGATAATCAAATTTATGAACAGCACCGACTATTTTTTTGAATCGACAATGCCTAATTACACCATCATTAGATGCCTCATAATTCTTGATGATGGGATGTGTTACAAATTCATTTTGTTCCATTTATATAATAGTAATATTTATCTAAATAATTATTTTATTGTTGGAGTGAAAATCTGGTGAGATAGTTTTCGGCTCTTTTATACCAACAACGTTGCTGCCGGTGTTATTTTTTTTAATCATAATATCGTTTCAGCTCTCTGAATTTTTTACCACTGCATTTTACACATAGCTGCGTTTCTCCTCTAGCCCCAATGCCACACCTCAAACACGGTTTTGGTCCTGGACTCTCTCTTCGCACGCTTTGCATGTTATATCCACAGAATTCATTTATGCAAGCTTTGTTACAAGGAACTGAAGAACAGATCATTAACCATTTGCATTTATTCTTTGCTTGAATCATTATATATATAATTATTCTTCAATTAAGATATATATTGGTCTTAATTATAATATGGAGGAGTTTGAGAAATTATCTGTGATTAAGTCCTCTAAAGCTAGATTCGATCTACACAGAATATCCCCTGACTTGCCGAGGCGAGCTCTGGTTGATCCGACCAATACAACTCTAATTAAAAGTATTCGTGGCGATGGTGCAGCTCATGTGTGGTCAACATTCAGAATTATACAAGATGTAGATGCTACAATGAATGACCAACAAGCAGCGACGATTATTAATTATCTCGACAATCAAAGATACTTTTTTAGAATAAAGTTTACCGCTGAAGTAGACGATACTTGGATTATCCGTGACAAAGGTGACCCTGTTCGATTACACAACACTGGAAATATTGTCACGTTAAATAAAAATTCCAAACCAGCAATGTTGACTGGTATTGACAAACCATTTTATGAACGAGAGTATCCTGTGACTGCAGTTGTTTATGCGATATATCCGCTAAATGATAAAATCTAGCGTTGATGATCTCAAACCGATGAAACTGTCAAGGCTAAATTGTGTTGCTGAACGAGTTACAGAACATTTCACAAATGCGATACGTGGGAACGGTTTAACGGATTTACGATTTAAAAAAATAAATGAGTGGACAGAAACAGTTAAAGATACCGGAGCGTCTATCAAAGACGTCGCTGAACTGGAAAAAATGTTAAGATTTCCAATAAGAGTGAGGACATTAACCGGAGAGATTTTGTACGAATTGAAATATAAAAAAATGGAGCTTCGACAGAGATTATTGATCACAACGCACACGCGTGGACTTCGGATATAACAATATTTCCACGAAATCGAACTGTTAAATTCTATAACGGTGATATGTTCGATTTTATCAGAAATATCAGTAAAAGTGATCCTATATCCGTGTGGCTGTTTCAAAGTTCCGATGATGGAAACTATGATCAATTTGTACGATCTAATGGATATATTTATCGTACAGAATCTCTCCACGAAGAAATGAAAAATCTTCCGTTGAAATATACCGATGATGCTGAACAGTTACTGAGTAATTGCTTTACCGTTCCGTCAGTTGCTGCTCATTTTGCTCAGAAGGAAAATTCATGGAAGCCGACACAGTTTCAATTTCTTGAAGATATCCAACGCAGTTGTATCGAATACGGACACGGCGGATTGTGGAATACTAAATACGATTATAAAACTGTTATCTCGGCTGAAATGGTTGCATATTATCCTGGAAGTTTTCTTATAATGGGAGAGTGCTCTGCATATTTTAAGAGATTTGGACATCCAACACACAAGATGACCAGAGTTGCGACAAACGGACCCTTGCTGGATTTTGACCTGACTGGATTCACCTGTATCGAGTCATTCGAGTTTGCAGCGTAAAATCTTCATCCGATTGTCGCTGTATGGTTTGGAAAACATTTTAGCGAACGCGGTTGGGCACCAATAGTTTTATTATGATATATGCTTGATGTAAAAATATTAATATCGTTAGTTGTAAGTGAAGCAATTATATCATATCGCCCGCAGAAACAAGTTTGGTTACCACAGCAAAAGAAATATTCCCGTGCTGAAATTCCTGATATAACTGATTTTGAGAATAAAATCGCAAAAGATCTTGGCAGAAAAATAATTGGTAAATTTACGTAAGGAGGATCATATGACCATAAACAACGTTGTTGTAGATTAATTATCGACGAAGTTGAACTCGATTTTATAATTGCTGATACAACGGAGAGAAACACATTTATAAGTCGAAGTGATGTTAATTTATCGGACGGAACTAAATTAGGTACAATTGTGAGTTACACTGATGGTGACTCACCAGTTTACTCATTTAAGATCTTCGATGCTCGCGTACGTTTCGATAAATTTATTGTCGATGATAAACAAATTTTCTGATACAGTGGTTAGAGTCGCCACAGATTTATTTTATATCAATAAAACGAAGTACAGGATTGCTAAAACAATTACTTGGCGCTGATGCATCATGGGGCGAATGGAGAATAAAACGAGAAAAGATACTTAGTTATTCTGAATCTGCCGACGTTGAATCTAAGGAAATATATTATAAAAATAAACAGATGTCTAAACTTTCATCGGCTCCAACGGTGTATGATCCTGTGACCAGACATAAGATGTTTATCTCAATGGACCCGGAGATTCTGGTAAAACAACACGTGCGATTGAATTATTTCGAAATTTTGATATGGTTGTTTTGACACCCACACATAGACTTGCCAGAGAAATAAACGAACGAGGACTTAAATCTCTTACTTATCACAGCGTCTTCCGATGGAAGGGAGATACATGGACTCGTGAGCGAATGGGTGAGAAATATATTCCTAAGATTATTATCTGGGATGAAATATGTACAGTGTCGCTGGAGACATTGAAAATATTTCTTGATTGGTTGTTGACCAAAAATACAGCTGTTATGATCTGTCGCGATCATGGTCAACCGCTACCTTTTGTTGGATCATCTCCACATGAATGGCTGAAAAAGTTCGTGGATTATTATTAGGAGATAACTGATGATCATAGAGCTATTGATGAAACAATGAAAGAGTTTAAAAGGTTAATCAGACTGCAGCCAGATAAAATACAGTGGGTGATAATGCGTGAAGTAATTCCAGAAACTCCCATGAATGATTTTTGGAATTTATGGAGGCCTGCTGATTTGATACTTGCAAGTAGAAAGATAGTTCGTGATACACTTCAGCAACAATTATTTCTGTTACATAAAGAAAAATTTTCAAATCTACCTGTACCATTATGTTATCGCCCAGCAGATACTCGACGACAGAATATTGAAGTTAAGATTCCTGCAATTAATGAGAAACAAAAACTTATATTAAATGATATTGTTTTGGTTCCTGTGAGTGCTGTTGAGAGCGCATTAACGATGGACAAAACTCCATGGGCTCTAGATATGCTATAAGGATTCATTCGTCACAAGGATTAACTATTTCTGATACAAATATTTGGATTGTTCATGATCGTATTGAATGGTCAAATTTAGTTTATCTCGCAGTGTCTCGAGTCAGAAGAATGTCTCAGCTGCGGAGGGTTATCATGAAGATGATGTAATAAGAAAAAATTAGCTGGTTATAAGCAGTGAGACAAAAGAATTAAGCGCGACTTTGATCTCGATGCTGTGTTTACCATGACATTGAAACAACGACAGAATAATCATTGTGCGAGCTGTAACATAGTAATGTTGTGGCAGTATTCAAATAATAATCCAAGACAGTTTACCGTCGATAGAATTAATAGTAGTCTTGGTCACACACGCGAAAATGTGATGCTGACCTGTCTTGAAAGTAATCGACGTCGAGGTGCCAGTTCACAAAAGTGAAGGCGGTGGTAATTGTCTGTCTTCAGGAATTACTTGTAATTGTTCACTTACAAATCCACGTTGAGAAGCAGTTGAATCTAGTCTGTAGATTGCAGGTCTACCCGTGGATCTTACCAAACTGGAAATTTTATATGTGGTCACACTCCAAATAGGATCAGTTGCTCTTTTTTTTTACCAATTTCAAGTTCACCAGGTTCATATAAATATCTTACAGTCACATTACCTTGTACTGGTTGTTTTGAGAAGTCATGTCGTTGTATGGGTTTATGTTTTATTGTGATTGAATAGGTAGGTTTCATGGCAGTTGCGCGAGTAATTTCATTATCTAACGCAACTATCACACTTGGTAGTCTTGCAACCCATTCACGAGATCTCATGTCTTTCTGAACTTTATTTAGGGATATTTCCTTCGCATACTGATATCCAAATAATCGCTCAGCAAGTGTTCGATTAAATCGTTCAACGATTGCCTGATCGCGATGAACTGCGGTGTGTCCTCGTCTGATTTTAACGTTATGTTTTTTCATCAGAGACAATACTGCACCAAAAAATTCCTTGCCAGGATCAACCTGTAGTAGCTGTGGCCATTGTAGACCGCCACGTTGATAAATTCGTTGAAACGCAGATGCAACTTCAGTTGCTGTTTTAGTTGATAGCGGCTCTTCTTCTTTATATCTACTTGCAACGTCAACGACAGTTAAAGCGTATTTGTATGTGCGTGATTGACGTCTACCAATTTTAATGGTATCGTGTGGTAAAAACAAAATGTCTGCTTGATGAACTTCATTGGGAGTGCTGGCATCAAGATGTGCGTACTGAATTTTTTTAGGTGGTGGTAGATAAATTTGCCATATTGCCTGTCACGCTAACCAATTTGCAGTAACAGAACGTGAGACACCTGCTGCAAGTTTACTAATCGCTGCTCTACCCCTGCAATATCCTCTTGGGCTATAATAAACCGATTCCATTATAATAATAATTGGCCGACTAATTTTCGGCCCCTAGCACTAGTTTACCTTTCATTGCAGATTTTTACTAGAAAGCTAGCAAGTTTTCTCTGAGAGATTTATTTTTTATGGCATTTAACGAGTGAATCATCTTCACATCTGCAATATGTCGTTGTTCTAAATCTTTATTTTTTATACGCAACATCATGAACGTGGCATGCTTGATCAATCGCATTTATTGGATATTCTCCAGGTGTTCGTTAGCCTCGTTCGTCAAGTCCGATATCAAGTCGGGTTCCAGAACGACAATAATTATATCTAGAAGATGTTTTTCTCCAGGATACTTAGCCCACGGAGCTCCTGGTAATTTCCCAGTGAAGCAGCGATATCACCACCCGTCTTCATACGAGACGAAATAAATTTGTATTTTTGTACTACATTTCACACATTTGCCTGTAAGTGCACGCTTTTTATATTTTGTTATTATTGTTGTTAATCCACTGGTGGGGGTGGGTGCTCTCCATCGAACACAATATAAACCCATATTATTTGTTATATTTGTACAACATGGATATCATTGATTTCTCAGCGACACGAATAGGTCTTGATAAAATTTTCGGTTGAGAGACAGCAGCAGAGTCGGTGACGACAAATACTGATGGCGGGTGGGTAAACGAAGATGCATAAAAAACTAAAAGACAAACGTCAAAAATAAAGTAACAAAATGAGCTAACCCAGTTAGAGAAAATCTGGTCGGTTAGAGGCTTCAGTTTGGCGTTATTGACCTTGTGTTTTCAAATTTTTCGTAGGAAGCTTTATTTTCGCGAATGGACACTCCTAACCTTGCAGGGTTCACCCTCTCTGCTGCTTGCATTATTTTCCCCGGGTCTTATGTGTGCATCATTGATGAAATAAAAGCCAGCAGGAACGACAGTGTTTCCGCTGTGTTGCATGTAGGATTGTACAAATGTAACAGAAGAAAAGAGTGAAGTCAACAAGCTTTGTATATTTTAACAAAATAATTTATTTCCCTAGAAAACAATGTAAAAATTGGTAAATAGGACTTACAGTTTGTGAATATAATCCAAAATTTAATCCTAAGAATGAAAAATACAAGTCCTATCACTAAATAGTTCTATTAGAATCCAGGTGCGAATCTCGACGACATACAAATATGGAAGGCGATGACGTCAGATGTGGTCCATGTACGAATATCAACAATTCCTCAATTGAATCACAGTTTTTGTTTACGAATAATTCCAGAATAAATTTCCATGAATATCTTTCAGAATTTTTTTATAAGAAAGTCAACTTGTTGAGTTTCCAGGATAATAAATGATTAAATCCAAAAATCAGATGAAAAACAAACAATCTGCAACAAATAAAAAACCCCACCTTGTTCCTTCAAGATGTTAAAACGACTCTGACAGAAAAATATTAAGAATGCGTATATAAACCCCAAAAACATCATTTCAAGTCTCGCGAGATGGGTCATGTGGTCTCTTACTATAAGATATGTATCACGTACGCCCGTGTAGCCCCAATTAAGAACCAATAATTAAAAAAAACAACGTTGTTTACACATAGTGATCACGCAAGCAAAGTATGGCCCTGATACTGACCAATCATTTTAACTGCCTGTTTACGATCTTCACAACCTAAGACGAACTTGGTTAACTAAAAATAATTCTCATGTAACACGTTTTACGTCTTAGATAAACAACATTTACTAAAAGAAAATATCGAATTACTGAAAAAGAATTTTGAATCCTTTCAATAATCATTACTATAAAATGTAATTACAATAAAATGTAATGAAACAAAAAATAAAATAAAAAAGAATTTTTAAAACTAATACACAAGCAATTTAATTACATATACGTAACAGCTGGTACACGTTTACTACCTCTAACAGTGGTTTTATCAGAGAAAAAGAATATTTTAATAATGGAACGGTCTCATTCTCACTGCTGGAATTGATGACGTGAAGTACTACTTTGCGTACTTAATTCCTTTGGGTGAATTCTATAGTAAAACGTAAACAAGCACTGTTACCTAATTTCGTACAACATGACATTGAGTAGGTCTACGGAACTTATTGTTGTGGCAGGAATAGCATTTTTTGCTGGTGTGTATGTCGGTTACAGACTGAAAACTGTAAGAATGAACTATTTGAAAAGGAAGAGAAATTTCTTCAAGGATATGGCCAAACGAGCGGAAGATGAAATATTTAGCTAACCTTTCACGGGAGTGGTGCAACGTGTTTAGGTACAAAAGGTATTCCAAACCTGGTCTACTGATTCCTGCTTTATTGTTTATATTATATTAATTTTTGGAAAATTATCTCCAGCATGGACGGATTCAGGATTTATTTCCACGTTTGTTCGATTCTGAGAAGATGGCGGCTATTCGTTTTTATATAAATGGCAATTTATGTGTTGCTTATTGAATAGGTGTATGTATGTCATTTTGAGAAAAACATTGTCAACCGACCTCCAACCCATTCGTTTTCCGTCACAGTATGTGAAATCTCTCCCTTCCTCCTTCTCCCCACCCCCCTTCCCGTGATGTTCCATTCAATCGTTTGGACGAATGTTAATGTTGTTAGTGATGATAATAATGCTAATGCTAATACTACTAGTAAGTAATTGTACTCGGTGATGTGTTGCATAATAGTGCATTATAAGCCGAACTGGTCATATACAATAAGAACTTATGTGATGGTACATTGTCCGTCCGTCCATTTGCACAAGATTGTTATAAACTACTTGGAGGGATTACCTTGAAACTTTACACACCTATTCTTCCCATGGTCTTTTTGGTCACAAATGAAAATGCTTCTGATCTGACATCCAGTATGGCCACCACTGAAGCCGACTTGAAACCTTGTTATCGCTACACCTCCTGAATAGAAAGGCATATTGACATGGGAATTTCAGCAGAGGACTTCAAATGATGTATGTTAGGTCCCAAATTGAAATGGTGGCAAATTTATGTCTAATATGTCTAATATTTACAGTCTTGCTATAGGTCCTCCTCCAGAATGGATTGTCATATCAACAGGGGGTTTCACTAAAAGACTTCTCATGATATCAACTTAGTACTGTATGAAAATGGTGCCCATCTGAGGTCCAGCATGGCTGCCACAGCAGCTTCTTGAAAATCTTGTTGTCACTACTTCTCTTTAATAAAATGGCATACATGTATTGACATGGAGTTTTCACCAGAAGAATTTGTGTGATGACTAGGTGGTCCTAAATGGAAATCGTGCTGCTCACACATTCAGTATAGCCACCACAGTGGCCTGCTTGAGAATGTTGTTATCACTACTCTTGAAAGGATACTTGTATCAACATGGGGTTTTTACTACAAGACTTCTTATGATGTCTAGTTGGTCCTAAATGAAAATGGTGTCACACAGACATCCAGTATGACTACCATAATGGCCATCTTGTAAATTTTATCACAACTTCTCCTGAATGAATAGTCACATTAGCAGAGGGTTTTCACTGATAGACTTCTTATGTCTTATGACGTTTTGTTGGTCATAGCTTGAAAATGGTACCTTCATTATGCAGTGGCCCTCTTTAAAATCTTATCATTGCTACTTCTACTAGATGGCTGGTCATCTCAACAGTTTGATTTCACCAGAAGACTTTTTGTGATGTCCAGTTGGTACTAAATAAGATTAGTGTGAATCTGATATCCAATATGGCCACCATGGCAGCTGTCTTGTTACTCTTCCAAAATGGAAAGTCTTGTCAACATGGACCTTTTACCAAAACACTTGTTACACAGTGTCTTGTTGGTCCTAAATTTAAATGATGCATATCCAGTATTGAAAATCTTGAAAATCAATATTGAAAATCTTGAAAATCAATATTGAAAATCTTGAAAATCGCTACTCCTCTTAAACGGAAAGTAATTTTGAGATGAGTTTGTGTTGCCTAAGTTTTTATGGTGTCTATTGTATCCTAATGAAAATGATGCAAACTCGTGAAAACATTGTTATCTCTGCTACTTCCAAATGGGGTTTTCATCAATATACTTGTCATGGTACCTTGTTGGTCCTAAATGAAAATGATGCAAATCATACATCTGATTGCTGTCTTGAAAATTTTGCTGTCACTGCTTCCTTGAATGGACAGTCATTGTGACATGGGATTGTTTTTAACACAAAATTCTGATGATGTCTGCTTGGTCCTAAATGAAAATGGTACTGACCTAGCAACAGTTGATTTGAAAATTTTTTTATCACTGAAGAATATCAGAGATGGTTTCACCACTCATCAGCTAAAAGAAGAAATGGTCTTATCTTGAATTCCTGGAAAAATATTTTGGTCCAGTAGGGTATCAGTCCCTTTGAGGGACTTGTTTTTGAGTAAGATATGGAGCAAAAATAAAATTTTTTAATGAAGGGGCCAGGCTATCAGAGTGGAATGGTCAGCTAACTGCAAACATTATAATCTACTGAGACATCACGAGGGACTGACCATTTTAGTTTTTGGGAGATGGGGACTTGGGATTTTCTTTTGAGTTGGGATATCTTTTTCTTTCACCTCAACATAATTTTTTTTTTCAACTAATAAAATGACTGTAATAGTTTTTTCTTGCTCTAAATCAGAGCAAGGACATATTTTTTTCAAGATATTTGAAAGCTGTAGTTTTTTTCCACCACCCCCCACCCCCACCCTACCCCCCCCACTTTAAATGTTCAGTCCTTAACTGAAATCATGCAAGTTTTATTACAGTAGTTAAGATTTCAAAAATGACATCCTGAACTATCAAGTCTGGTTTGTGTGGCCACCATGTCAAACTTACAATATTTAAATGGCCACCAAATCTAAAATCAAAATTTCAAAAGAACTATCCTCAAAAACTTCCTTTTTCAGAATTGATCATTTCTACATAGGACTATCATAAATGGCTAACAAACTTTATAAGTTTTGATGTTTCTTTTTCTTTATATACAGTAGAATTTCCCTAAACCAAACAGAAGTGGGAACCATTATTTTAGTTGGTTTATAGAGGTGATCAGTATAAAGAGGTTTGCTTAGTGTTAAAGTAGTCATACTATGCCTGCAATATGTGGCCTGTACACAGTATGCCATGTTATGGAGGGTCTGCTTGTGTAAAATCAACACTTACTGCAGATCTCATAGAGCAGTGAATTTAGATTAGAAGTAAAATGAGGTGGTTGCAGTGGCTGTCTCTTATTAGAAAGGGAATCAAAACTTTTTTTTCACAATTTTAATAATTGTAATAACAGTCCTGTTAAAGAAACGAAACCATCTAAAAGTTTATAAGCCCTTTGGAAATCTTTCACAATTTAAGGCCTGCTGTAAATTGGTAGCATAGGCTTTCTCTTGCCAAAAGCCAGGCTTTTCTCAGTAATTTTGTCGTTCTGAAAAATTCACTTGCCAATGTGCAGATTTCTTTGTGTGTTTGATAAGGGGAGTCTGCAATCTTAACGTGTGGAAATTTAATGAATTTTAAATATTCATTTAGTTATAATTTTGTCGTCTGTTAGTGTACTTATTTTATGGACAGTTAGTGACAGCATATGTATTTTATGGACAGTTAGTGAGAGGGTACTTATTTTATGGACAGTTAGTGACAAGGTATTTATTTTATGGACAGTTACCGACAGTGTACTTATTTTATGGACAGTTAGTAACAGAGTACTTTTTCCTGTATTCATCTATGTAATGACCCTACTTCAGCTAAAGTAGTGCAAGAAATTCACACCAAACATGTGTGATTTTGGATTTTTTTATGCCCTTAACTATGTAAAATTAAAAAACGTTGAAAACGTTCAATTCTCCACTATTTCATAGACCATCATTCTTAAAACCACTTCGTTGCAGTTGTTGTTGTTTTGGGGTTTAACACCATTTCTTAGCACAAGATAGGCTATACATGGTGGCCAATATAACTGGTGGAGAAAGAACCTGGGAAAACCCCAGTAAGAACCACCAAACCACAGAAGCTACTGGCAGCTTTCTCACATACCCTCACTGACCAACCATGATCCAGTATGGACAAAGGTGTGATGGCAGTTGTCAGTGCCACTACTTTGCAGTCTCATTGTAAACAATAGCCACTATTTCATATGTTTATTTTCTTTAAATGGAAGCAAAATGAGATAGAAATTTGCCATTGTTATATGAATTAAAAGTCCAAAATTGAACTTATAACTTTTATTTTATTTTACATCTTTCTAAACTCCTTCATGGTATCCATTTATGGTATATTTTAGAATGGTTTTGAGTTCGAAAAATTTGAATATAATTAGAGAACTTGCAAATATTTACGTCAATATTGATATGGAATATTATCAAAGGTGATATAGGATATGAGAGTTAATCCAGGATCTTCTTTACCTAACATCAGACTCTATTCTATGTTTACACCCTCAGCTAAACAGATAAATCAAAGGGATTCCATACCTTGAGTAAAGGAGCACTGAATAGCAGTGTTAACAGGTTGACTCAGATTGCACATCAGTCAGTAGGTGTCAGATACATTATAAAAATTAAATCAAAATCTTTACAGTTTGTAACCAAATCAGTGAATCTGCGAAACAAAAGAGAGTCAAATATTTCATTGGGCTAAACAAGATTTTATATGGCCGGATTATCCATAGGGCAATGTGCCCAGGGCCCCCGAGGCTCAAGGGGGCTCGTATATTATCATCTGATTTCACAGGCAGGGCCCCCGAGGCTCAAGGGGCCCTGTATATTATCATCTTATTTCACAGGCAGGGCCCCCGAGGCTCAAGGGGCCCTGTATATTATCATCTGATTTCACAGGCAGGGCCCCCGAGGCTCAAGGGGCCCCATATATTATAATCTGATTTCACAGGCAGGGCCCCCAAAGCTCAAGGGGCCCCGCATATTATTCTCTGATTTCACAGGCAGTGTTGTTAATAGTACTGTTACCATATCTATAGACAAGGCAGGATAGATATGGGCCCCTATGTTGGCTGTGCCCAGGGCCCCCAAAGGCCTTAATCCAGCCTTGAGATTATACCAAATTCTACAACTGACAAGTTTCATGGCTTTTCCTCTCCCTACTATGGGCAGTTAACTCTGGCAAGTCTATCACGGGGATGTTGTATTGTTCTTGTTGGTTTATAATGGTAGTTTAAACACATTATTGGCTATATCATGCCAAAAATATGGGAGCTAAGTGCATTTCCCAAAGACATAATCAAGCAGCCTGGGCAGGTATTGAACCCACAACCCTTGGATTATGAGTTCAGTGCTCTACCAACTGAGATACTGCATCTCTGTGAATAACCTCATGCAGTAGAACCTGTCTTGAAAGACCACCACATTTGCTAAAAGATAATGGTCTCTCAAGAAAGGTGGTCTCTCGTGATGGGTCATAACACTATGTAATCAGTAAATCTGTGCATTGAGTATCTGGTCTCTCAAGACAGGTTGTCTCTCACAGCAATAATCTTTCAAGACAGGTTTTACTGTTCCAGATTCTACAGTTGACAAGGGTCTAGGCTAGCTATACACTGCATCCAGTGGGGGCACTTAATCACAGCAAATCTTCCATTGGGCTGAAAAGGATTTTACTAGATTTTACAGTTGACGAGTCTCTTGGCTCTACCCATCAGCCACTAGAAGGCAGTCAGTCCTGGCAGATCTTTCATTTGGCTCAACAAGATTATTCCAGATTCTACAGATGACAGCCTCTAGGCTGTACCCATCAATCACTTGAAGGCAATCAGTCCTGGCAGATCTATTGTTTGGCTCAATATGATTATATCAGTTTTTACAGATGACATGTCTCTCAGCCCTATCCCTCTGCCACTAGAAGGCAGTCAAAGTTTGTAATTATTGTAGACCATTGTTGACCATTCTTCCCAGTTGTGTGTGAATTATTTGTGGCAGCAACAGGACTGTTTAGTTTGTCTTACCTAGGTCCAACATGTTTAAGACACATAGACTGTTTTCATTAAATAAAATGCTGCATCAGCCAGTCTTAAAAGAATTTTATGTTTATTATATTTATCTTAATTTTAACATCTTTTCCATATTTTATCCTGTGTTACTGCATTTACAATTGGAAGGGTTATCTTCCTAATGTTTTTATGGGTAGATTTTTAATATTTTTATCTATAACTTGAATATTAATCTGAATCATTTAGCGATTATTTTGCTGAATCACTGTTCCTCCCTGTGTACCAATATACATATACTTAGAATGATAATAAAATTATTGAAACTAAACTTTCTACAGTTTATTTCAGAGTGTTTGCTTGAGCAATTAATATTGAAACCTGAAAGTAATTTTCTTTGCAGTAATTCTGGTCATCAGTTATTGTGACTCTTTGCTTTGTTTATTTGTAATTTTATTGTTTATCTGGAAATTCCTAAATTAGAATAATGCTAGCAAATAAAATTAGCATTTTTGAATCTGAGACTTATCATGACTGTGTCAAGCTCCAAAGCTTGGACCTGGTTCAAACACCTTTCTCTTTTTTGTGTCCTTTATTTATTATATACATGTGGTAAAAAGGTGTTTCATAAACAGGTAAATACATATACAAATATAGATCAACTTTGACAGGATTATATAACTACTCTTTCAACAGCTTGCACCAATTATTGACAGGTCATGGGATAGTCACTGCTTGCTTGCAGGGAGGTATTGCCGACATAGATTTATTACCTGTACTAATTAACAATATTGAAAGATGTGTTACAGTCTGATGGTTTCAGGCTTCACTTACAGGTTCAGAAGTCAAATCATAATTACTTTTTTTTCAATGACTGCAGGGTCTCTTTGCAAGAGAAACCAGATGAATTCACATTTTAAATATATCAATCAAAATGTATGTTTTAAACCTTCAGATTATATCATATGGTTCGGAAATAAATAACAGTCAGGTTTCTTTCAGTCTGCTAAGTAGAACACCTATAAGACTGGCTCATGCTGTAACTTGACCAAGATATAATCTTTCCAATAAATTACTGGTAAATATATGTGAAAATTGATTAGCAATATATATTATACATGAGATAAATTACCAGTAAATATATGTGAAAATTGATTAACAACATATATTATAAATGTGATAAATTAAGCATGTGATTGTTCAATCACTTGTAATAAAATTGAACAGTGGGTATGTAGTACAACTTCTATTGTAATTGAAGAGCATTATGGTTCCCAGAATGAAAAGAAATTTGCAGAGGTGGTACAAAAACACTAATAAGGTAAGGATAATTATTTTTACCTTGAAAACAAATAATATAGCTTTATTAATGATGGTTTTAAGAAAAACAAAATGGAAAATACAAGGTAGATATTAATGGGAGGTGTGTGTGTGTGTGTGTGTGTGTGTGTGTATATATATATATATATATATATATATATATATATATATATATATGAATTCATTTAAAGAAACTTTGAGATTATATCAGTGATTTCTTCTGTACTATTGATACATTAATACAGTAATGATGTCATTTGGAATAACTGCAACTAATCTGGATTACACTGAACTGTTGGAATTGATAGAACTTTTAGGATTTTAGGAATTCATTCACCATACTGTCCATTATTTTGAATTCTTTCACTTTGTAATTATTGAAATAAATTATATTTTTAAATTATATAAAACTTGTTAATTATGCCCTTTTTTGTTATGTAGTTTAAGATCATTGAGTTGTAACTATATATATATATATATATATATATATATATATATATATATATATATATATATATATATATATATATATATATATTATTTACACAAACACAAAGCTTAATGGGTCATTATTTTAATAACCTTTGTTTAGAAATAAGGTAAGTAAGTCATATTCAGTTCTAGTTTTTAGACAAATGTTTTGTGACCCAGAATAACATAGTCATGGTCTGAATCTCCATTCTCCTTGTTTCAAAGATGTCTTTAATCTTTCATCAACCACTATCTCCTTATCTAGCCATATTTGATTTCATCTCATTAGTGGCTTTGTAGGAGATGTTATATCATATATGGTATTGAATTATTCTGGCAGTGTATGGTAGCCTTTCATGCCCCATTGCTTGCAATGAGGGCATCTGCATTTTGTCCTGCCCATCCCTCCATAGTGGGAGATGTAATGAGGGCATCTGCATTGTGTTTTCTCCATCCCTCCATGGGGGGGGGGGATTTGCAGTAGCTAAGATGGTAGAGCATCAGACTTGTAAGCCAAAGCCTCTATGTGTTCTTTAGAAAGGCAACAAGCTCTCATTTCATTGGCATGATATAGCCAATATTGTGTTGAATGTACCATTAAGAACCAACCAACCAACTGTAAGGGTAGACAGTTTTGTACAGTACATTCTTTTGCTGTCAACGTGACACGTAAACATTAAGACTGACGTATGGATTAGCCTGCCGATAAACTTCATAGACATTAATAATTAGCATCTGCTTGTTGCATGCATTAAATTTAAATTAGGACTCGGTTGGTTAACGGTTAGAGGCAGACAAGAGTGGAATGTTAACGCGAGGTATTATGCATACTTTGAGTAAATAGACACATAGACTTCTGCTTTGGTGTCATTTCGAGGAAAGTCGGGGCCCTTTTGAAAGTTTGTAAACCCTTTCCTCCTACTTGACCTGATCCGGCCCTGCCAGCAGTTCAAAATCAGAACCTCTTACCCGAATCTCTTCGTATTTGGAATATAATATCATCTTCTATTTCTACTTCTCTTAGTTCCGCTCGTTCCGCTGAGTGGGACAATAAGGTCAGAAATAATTATGAGGAACAGTTATGATGACAGGTTGGGTTTTCTTCTTCCCTTTTTCTCTCTCGGTAACATCTATCCGATTCTGTTCATATTTGGAATATAGTATGATCATATACTCCCCGTCACTTAGTACCGTTTCTGACCCTGCTTGGGGGTGAATTCTACTGGAGACACATTCTGGTTGAAGTTTTGGTAAAATTTTTATTATATATTTCTGTAATCACATTCTGTATTGACGTCATATTTGGAATATAATATCACCACATACCCCCCTTCTCTTTGTACCACTCCTGCCCCTCGGTGGGGTCATGTGGTCAATAATTATTTTGGGGACATATTTTGGTTAAAGTTTTCTTGATAGTTTTCATTGATATTTCTGTAACCCCTTACCCATTTGAATGTATGTTTGGAATATAATATCATTACACGCTCTCATCTATCAGCATTACTCGTGTCCCACGTTCTGCCTTCCTTATGTGAGAAAACTTGCCAGTAGATTCGAGTGGGTCAATGGTTCTTACCGGGATTTTCCCGGGTTCTTCTTCCACCAATTATGCTGACCACCATATATAGCCTTTCATGCGCTGAAAAATGGCGTTAAACCCAAAACAACATCAACAACAACAAATTTGGAATATAACGCCTTTCTTCCTGTACTGCTGTTGTTCCCGGGTTACATCCCAAGATGGGTCCTGGCGGTCAAGAAATCTGAATACATTTTGGTTATTTTTTCCATTCTTTCTTTTTAATGTATAGAAAAGTCCACGCTCATTTAATATAACAGTTGGAAAATTATGTCATCCCATACTGCCCTAGACCCGATACCACTGTTGTCACAGGGTTATGAAGTAGGACATTTTTTGTTGATGATGATAACGATTATTATTATTATTTATAAGAAAAAAGGTGGCCTAGTGGTCTAAAGCGCTCACCGTTCCGGATCACGGCCATCTCACCACTGTCTGCGTGGGTTCGAGTCTCAGGCTCGGCTAACATGGGTTCGTGAGAAAGCATGCCAGCAGCTTCTTGTGGGTCGGTGGTTCTTCCCAGGGTTTTCCAGGGTTCTTCCTCCACCAGTTATACTGGCCGCCATGTATAGCCTATCTTGTGCTGAAAAATGGCGTTAAACCCAACAACAACAATAAGAAAACAGCATCACATTCAAGTTCTTACCTATCACATTGCTCCATTCCTGCTTTTGGTTTATGTTCTTGGATGAGATCATTATGTAAAAAAAAGTATGAAACTTTCGGGGTTGTCTGGTTATAGTACTTTTTAAAATCCAATTCACATCTTATTTATCCCATGGGTTGGTGGTTCCTTCCGGGAATTTCCTGAGTTCGTCCTCCACCGCCATGTATAACCTATCATGAGCTGAAAATGCGTTAAACCCACAACAATAATTTATTTAGAACAAGCACAAACATTGTATATACTTCCTTTACTTCCTGTACCATTCCTGCTCTTGGGTCATACACGGGGGTCAATGGGCATATGGTCAGTGGGTTGGGTCCTTCCATATATTGACAGGTTGTATCGGCAGCATATCGTTTATACCTTAAAATCATAGTTCGTTTTTTATTATTTATTCCAAAGTCCAGTTATAGTGTTGACAGGCAGTATCTTTGCCTGGGTACATGATATGAAGCAAGTTTCAAATTGGTGAGATCCTAATCGAGAGTATTCCATGTGTGCGTGTGTGTGTGTGTGTGTGTGTGTGTGTGTGTGAGAGAGAGAGAGAGAGAGAGAGAGAGAGAGAGAGAGAGAGAGAGAGAGAGATGTGATTTTTATATGAAGTTTTTTTATTATTTGCAGATACACGTTTCGCCGATCATGCTGACGTCAATAACTCGGGAGATGACGTTGTATTCATCTTCGTTTTAGTCTTCTAGCAAAGATGTAAACAATCATGTTGTACCACGGAGTTTGCACAGAACTTCGAACTGCTCTGGAAAGAAAACTTTACACTTTAATTTGTATTCAAGAAAATATATGATCTCATTTATTCAGTCACTTGGACAGACAGTGAGATTATTTTCAGTCAACTGGACACAGACAGTGAGTGAGATTGCTAGACTGTGATATTTCTGTTATATATGTATAGACTGTGATCATCATTCATAATAGTTGCCATCAGAAGTTGTAATTGCAAAACCATAAATGGCAAAGATTTAACCAACTTAAAAATATTTTCTTTAAATTTCCGCCTTTCTGTTCTTGTATGGATGTGTATCTCTCAGTCTCTGTCTCTCTCTCAAACTTGTTAGTGCGTATTGCTGACCATCACGTTTTGTATGCTCAGTACCTTACCAGATCTGTCTTTGATTCATTGTCCAATATATCTAGTATTCGTGCGTTTCAGACGTACCTTAATCACCATTTTAAAATGAATACATTGCATGTTTAATGTTTTTTCTGATTATATTATCAAATTTATTACAAAGTAACTTTCAAAATATGACGTAAGACGAGTATTCGTCATAGTATTTGGAAGAAACCTAAATCTTAATTGTAAAGAGAGTGTACAACCGTCTTAGCAGCGGGGGGGTATTGAACAGACCACTTTTTTAGAACAGTCCGTTTTTGAAAATAAAACTTCCTACAAAAATGAAAATACAAGCTTCAATAACGCTAAACCGAGACCTCTAACCGGGTTGCAATAAACCGAGGTCTCTAAACCAGGTTATTTTTTCTTTTGACGCTTGTATTTTCAAATTTATTTATTTACCGACCCCTGGTGTAAAACACCAGTTGGTCGTTCCCCCCCCCCCCTGCTGTAGGACCTGGACAGAGTCAAGGATGTAGTAAAGTAACGGGTCTCTCAACCAAAAATTTTATCGAGACCCATACGATATCAATACCGAGAATCACGTACATTTATCGCGATAAATCCATGAAGAATCGCTTGCGCTTTTGAGAAGAAGTTTTTAAACTTAATCATATCTATGTCCCCTAAAGACCAAGTCTGGTGGATGTTTCTTAGTGTGTGGATATTAACACCATTAAAGACAACCAGAAGACTGCAGTTATCTCTGATCACTTTAGGTATTTGCGCATACTGCTGAGTAACATATATAATATCGGTGTTTTTGTGTCTGTCTTGGGAAAATATCCGAGCTGGATTTGATTCTTTGCCTAGGCTCACATCATCGTATACTACGAGATTGTTAATGCCCCCGTTGAGATCATCTACCAACTGCGCATCGTTGATGTCGGTGATAAAATCAATAATATCATCGCCGTCCTGGTCCAACAATTTTGCATTTTCTTTAAAATCTTTAAGCACGTCGTAGCATCGTTGATCATCTACAGATGGTGCCACTAAATACAACTTATCCCACTTGAGCCGTCTCATTATCAGGTTAAGCAACAATTGAGTCTTACCAGACCCGGATGGATCTATGATAATTGCTCTGATAGAATTTGGTAACGCTGGATGATTCTTGATTGACTCTTGCTTTCGTGTCGATGAGAAATCAGTTACATTCATGTTGTAGAAATATATAATAATTATATGGATTTATATTGTGTTCGATGCAGAGCACCCACCCCCACCATCGGTGGGACCACTGGATTAAAATCAATAACGACGAGGAATAAAAAGCGGGTACTTACTGGCAAATGTGTGAAATGTGGTACAAAAATACAAATTTATCTCTCATGCAACAGGCGGAGATATCGCTGCTTCACTGGGAAAATTACCAAGATCTCAATAGGCTAAGTATCCTGGCGAGAAGCATATTCCTGGATATAATTATTGTGGTCCTGGAATCCGACTTGCTATCCGACTTGACGCGAAAGATCAACCAAAATCTGGAGAGTATCCAATAAATGCGATCGATCAAGCGTGCCACGTTCATGATGTCGCGTATAAAAATCCAGATCTACAACAACGACATATTGCAGACGTGAAGTTGATCCATAATCTAAAGTCTGTAAAAAAAAAATCTCTGAGAGAATCGCTTGTTAATTTTCGATAAGATCTGCAATGAAAGGTAAACTAGTGCTAGGGGCCGGTAATTAATCATAGATAACTATTATAATGGACACAATTTATTATAGCCCAAGAGGATATTGGAGGGGTAGAGCAGCAATTAGTAAACTTGCTGATGCAGCAGGTGTCGCACGTTCTGTTGCTGCAGATTGGTTAGCACGACAGGCAATATGGCAAATTTATCTACCACCGCCTAAAAAAATTCAGTACGCACATTTTGATGTCAGCACTCCCAATGAGGTTCATCAGGCAGATATTTTGTTTTTACCACAGGATACTATTAAAACTGGTAGACGTCAATCGCGCACATACAAATACGCGTTGGCTGTCGTTGACGTTGCAGGTAGATATAAAGAAGCAGAACCATTATCAACAAAAAAGCTACTGAAGTTGCATCTGCGTTTCAACGAATTTATCAACGCGGCGGACTGCGATGGCCACAGTTGCTACAGGTTGATCCTGGCAAAGAATTTCTTGGTGCAGTAACATCATTGATGCAACAACATAATATCAAAATCAGACGAGGGCACACCACAATTCATCGCGATCATGCAATCGTTGAGCGATGTAATAGAGCACTTGCTGAGCGATTGTTTGGATATCAGTATATGCAGGAAATATCCCTAAACAAAGTTCAGGCGGACAAGAGATCTTGATAACGGGTTGCAAGCCTACCAAGTGTGATAGCTGCGTTAAATAATGAAATTACTCGTGGAATTTCTATGATCCCCATCAATGCAGTCTCGAAGAAACACATACCAGTGAGTGCGCTAGCGCACCGGCGACATGACTCTTTCCCAAAACAGCCAGTACTAGGTAATGTGACTGTCAGATATTTATATGACCCGGGGGAGCTTGAGGGAGGGGGTAAAAAAGAGCGACTGATCCAGTCTGGAGTGTAACCACACATAAAATTTCCAGCGTGGTAAGATCCACGGGTAGACCTGCAATCTAAAAACTAGATTCAACTGCTCCTCAACGTGGATTTGTACGTGAACAGTTACAAGTAATTCCTGAAGATACACAATTACTACCGCCTTCACTCTTGTAAAGGCCTACTTCTGTGAAGGATGATTCGCTAGCAGAACACCAGCTCCTCGACGTCGATTACACTCAAGACAGGCCAGCATCACATTTTCGCGTGTGTGGTCAAGACTGCTATTAATTCTATCCACGGTAAATTGTCGTGGGTCATTAGGAGAATACTGCCACAACATTACTATGTTACAGCAAGCACAGTGATTATTTTGTTGTTGTTTCAGTGTCATGATAAACTTAACATCAAGATCGAAGTCGCGTTTAGTTTATTTTTTTGTCACACCGCTGATAACCAGCCAGTTTTTTTTTTTTTTTTAATCGACATTGCCATGAGTTCGATTATTATCCATAATGGTGCAGTTATCAAGCACAATTCTCCGTAGCTGGCATATTTTCCTGACTGCAGATACTGCCAGATAAGCTAGGTTAGACCATTCGATACGATCATCGACAATCCAAATACTGGTATCACTGATTGTCAGTCCCTGTGATGAATGAAATGTTATTGCATATCCTAAAGTCCAGCACGATGGCTGTGTTAAAGATTTCTCAACAACATCAATCGGAACCAAAACAATATCATTTAATACAAGTTTTTGTTTCTTCCTTGACCCTGTCAAGGGTCCTGGAATCTCAACATCAGTACTTTGTTTACGTGTATCTGCAGGGCAGTAACACAATGGCACAGGTAGATCTGAAAACTTTTCTTTATGTAACAGAAATAATTGTTGCTGAAGTGAATCACGAACTTCCGACTTGCAACCATCAAATCAGCAGGCCTCCACAAATTCCAGAAATCGTCGTTTGTTGTTTCTGGAATTACCTTACGCATTATCTCACATTGAATTTTATCTGGCTGCAGTCTGATTAACTTCTTGAACTCCATCAGCGTCGAATCAAGTGCCCGGTGATCATCAAATATCTCCTCATATAATCTACAAATTCTTTGAGCCAGTCATGCGGAGATGAGCCGACAAAAAGTGGTGGTTGACCATGATCGCCGCACATGATAACAGCAGTATTCCGAGTCAATAACCAATCAAGAAACATTTTTATTACGTCCACAGATACCGTGCATATCTCATCCCAGATAATGACCTTAGGAATATATTTCTCACCCATTCGTTCAGGTGTCCACGCATCTCCCTTCCATCGAAAGAAACTGTGATAAGTATGAGACTTAACCCGTCTTTCTTTCATCTCTCTGGCGAGTCGTTAAGTCGGAGTTAGTACAGTCATGTCAAGATTCCGAAATAATTCAATCACACGTGTTGTTTTACCAGAACTTACTGGTCTGTTGAGATAAACGGTTTTATGTCTGGCCACAGGATCATATACCGATGGTGCTGATGATGGTTGTGACATTTTACTATTTTTATATTATATCTCCCCAGATCCATCTGCGCGTTTATAATCAGCAGATTCAGAATAACTGAGTTTCTTTTCTTTTTTCACTCTCCACTCGTCTCATGGTGCATCAACGCCGATCTGTAATTCGTTTAGCAATCCTGCATTTTTTTTTTACTGATATAAAATTAATCTGTGGCGAATCTAACAGCTTCCTTAGGAAATCTGTTTATCATCGATAAAAGTTTATCGAAACATACGCTGACAAGATCTTAAATGGGTAAGCTATAGTGAGTCACCATCAATGTAGCTCACAATTGTGCGTAGTTTGGTTTCATCTGATAGGTTATCATTTTTTCTATTTACAAATATAATTTTCTCTGTTGTATCAGCAATTATGAAATCGAGCTCAGCGTCGTCGATAATTAATCTTATACAATGTCGTTTATGATCATATGATTCTCCTTGTGTAAATTTCCCAATTATTTTTCTGCCAAGATCTTTTGCAAGTTTAATTTCATAGTCTCTAATATCGTAATTGACATCTTCGTCAGCCCTGACATCGTCAGGGGTTTTTGGTAGCCAGACTTGTTTTTTGTGGACGATACGATATTATTGCTTCACTCACGGTTAACGATATCAATTTCTTTGCATCAAGCATATATCGTAATAAAACTATTGGAGCCCAACCACGTTTATTAAAATTACGACCAAATCAAAAAGTGACAACTGGATGAAGGTTTTCCGCTGCAAACTCGAATGACTCAATACATGCAAATCCAGTTAAGTCGACATCTGGCAAAGATCCATTTATCGCAACTCGAGTCTTCTCGTTTGTTGGATATCCAGATCTTTTAAAATACTTAAAACACTCTCCCATTCCAAGAAAACTTCCAGGATAACATGCAACCATATCAACTGAGATAATATCCTTATAACTGTATTTAGTATTCCACAATCCGCCGTGTTCGTATTCGACACAACTGCGTTGTATATCTTCAAGAAATTCCAACCGCATTGGCCTCCATGAATTTTCCTCCTAAGCAAAGTGAGCAGCAACTGATAGAACAGTGAAGCAATTACTGAGTAATTGCTTGATAAAATCAGTATCGTTCGTGCATTTCTTTGTCATCTCCATTAGGCCGGTCAAACTGATAATAATTCTGCATTCGGAACTTTGAAACAACCACACGGACACAGAGTCGCGCTAGCTGATATTTCTGATAAAATCGAACATATCACCGTCATAAAATTTAACATTTCTATTTCGTGCAAATAATGTTACGTCTGGCGTCCACGCAAGCGCGTTATGATCAACGATCTCTATCGAAGCTCCCCTTGATTTACATGTTGATTCGTACAAAATCTCGCCGGTCAGTGTCTTCACCCTTATTGGAAATTTTAGTTTCTTTTCTAACTCAGCAACGTCTCTGATCGTAGCTCCATTTTCTCTAACGTGCTCAGTCCACTCATTATTTTTTTACGTCTCAGATCTGTTAGACCATTCGTCCTTAACGCGTTTGTGAAATGTTCTGTAACTCTTTCGGCAACACAATTCAAGGTCGTAATTTTCATTGGTCGAAGATCGTTAACGCTAGGCTTATCATTCAGCGGATATATCGCATAAACAGCTGCCGACACAGGGTGTGCTCGCTCATAATATGGTTCGTCGATACCCGTCAGTATTCCTGGTTTTTAATTTTTATTTAACGTGACAACATCCCCAGCGCGGTGTGATTCTCAAACAGTCACGTTTGTAACGGATAATCCAGGTTATGTCAGCGGCGTCTGCCAGGGGTAGGTCGACGATAAATTTTATTCTAAAAAGATATTTTTGTTCGTCTAGATAATTAATGATTGTCCTTGCTCGCTGGTCATTCATTGTAGCATCAATCTGGGGTTTATCGTTTTGCCTAATTCTGAATGTTGACCACACATGAGCCGCACCATCGTAGCGAAACTCTCTCTTGGCTTCACTGATACGATTGATTAAAGTCTTATTCGTCAAATCAACATCAACCAGAACCAGACCTCGCCTCGGCAAGTCAGGGGTTATTCTGTCAAGATCGAGTCTAGCTTGAGAGGGCTTGATCGCAGATAATCTTGTAAATTCTTCCATCAAATAATTAAGGCAAATATATATTTAAATTAAACTTCAATTTATAATATACAATGATTCAAGCAAAGAATAATTGCAAGTGGTTGATGATTGGATCTACAACCCCTTGTACTAAGTCTTGTATAACGGATTTCTGTGCTTACCACCTGCAGAGTGTGCGACGAGAGAGTCTAGGACCAAAGCTGTGTTTGAAATGTAGCAAGGGAGTCGGGGGGAAACGCAGTTGTGTGTAGACTGTGGAGGCACAAAATACAGAGCTTTGAAACGGTATCATGATTAAGAAAAATGATGGTAATGAATCTCCGATAAAAAAAACGCTGGAGACTATCTCGCTAGATTTTCGGGCTGGCAGTGTTACGTGCAGGCTCGTACAAAAATA
Source organism: Megalonaias nervosa (assembly GCA_016617855.1). Lineage (NCBI taxonomy): Eukaryota > Metazoa > Mollusca > Bivalvia > Unionida > Unionidae > Megalonaias > Megalonaias nervosa. The sequence goes on along the minus strand of JAECUM010010299.1, from coordinate 16,488 downwards.
ACAAGAGAAAAGAGTGAAGCCAACAAGCTTTGTAAATTTTAACAAAATAATTTATTTCCTAGAAAACAATGTAAAAATTGGAAATAGGACTTACGGTTTGTGAATATAAACCAAAAATATAATCCTAAGATTGAAAAATACAAGTGCTATCACCAAACATTTCTAATAGAATCTAAGTTCGAATCTCGATGAAATTCCAATATGGAGGCGATGACGTCAGATTAGGTCGTTGTATTAGTGGTAACAGATCCTCGATTGAATCACAGTTTATAATGTTTCCGTTAAACTCCAGAATAAATTTCCACTGAATTTCTTTCTCCCAGAACTTTTTATAAAAAAAGTACACTTGTTTAGTTTCCTAGAGAATAAATTATTAAATTCCAAAACCAAATGCACTCGAAAAACAATCTGGCTTCAACAATATAAACACCTTGTACCTTCAAGGTGTAGAACATACGACTGACTAAATCTACTAGAGAGCGTCTGTTTAAAGCCGCCATTTTAGATCACATGGTACTTCACGTGACGGGCTACGTCATTTCTAATTTGAACATCACAATTAAAAAAAATGAGAATTATCACGTAGCTACAATAGCCCTATCTAAGAACCAAATTCTCACACTGAAAACTTATATATAAAAAAAAGACTGTTTACAGTTAAGCTAACTTGCGGGCCGAAATGACCTTGGCAATAGCCAATGGTTATCACTCGATGTTTGCAAAATCTATGAGCTAAAAATAGTGCTGAAGTAACGTTAAGATCTAATCGGGTCAAGCCAATTTTCGGAAAAGAGATTCAAATCCAATGAAAATTATCATTACAATAAAATGTAATGAAACAAAAATAAAATAAAAAAGAATTTTAAAACTAACACAAGAAATTTAATTACATATACCTAACACTTCCCCCATAAAGAAAAAGAAAGATTTATATAATAAAGCATTCTTTTTACCATATGTAAATTATACATGAGGTAAAATAAAATTACATCAGAAAACTCTTATGAATTATACAATGTGTATCTGAAATAATAGTTCTATACGCGGGAAAGTGCATCTGCAATCAAATTGTCTTTTCCTTTGATGTGCCTGATGTTGAGATTATATTCTTGCAAAAACAAACTCCACCTTAATAATCTTTGATTTTTATTTTTCATCTTGTCGATGAAAGTAAGAGGGGTGTGATCACTAAACACAACAACCGGAGAAGGAACTGAGGTAATGTAAACTTCAAAATACTTTTATGCCAATATTAAAGCCAAACATTCCTTCTCGACTATTGAGTACCTTCTTTGGTGCTTATTTAATTTCTTAGAGAAATAGCACACTGGATGATCAACACCATTTCGATCTTCTTGAATCAATACTGCTCCAACCCCAACATCACTTGCATCCACAGATAATTTAAAAGATTGATTGAAATTTGGAGCTGTGAGAACCGGTGCACCTTTGAGTATGGATTTTAATCTATCAAAAGCTTCCTGACATTTTTCTGTCCAAAGAAACTTGTTTTTCTTACTTAACAAGTTTGTCAGGGGTTCAGCAATATTAGAAAAATTGGAACAAAACTTTCAATAGTATCTGGCCATACCCAAAATTCGCATCAGTTGCTTTTTACTGACAGGCACAGGGAAATCAGAGATAGCCTTGACATTAGCATCTACAGGTTTAACTTGACATTGTCCCATAATCTGTCCTACAAAAGTTATACTAGTACGGCAAAACTCACTTTTAGAGAAATTGATTGTCAGATTTGCATCAGTGAATCTTTCAAAGAATTTCCGAATCGTGGCTAGATGTTCTTTCTAGGTGTCGTTGTAGATGATGACATCATCAATGTAAGCATCACAAGTATCTAGACCAGAGGTAATCATATTCATCAAGCGTTGCAAGGTACTTGGGGAACCCTTCATCCCGAACGGCATTACTTTATATTGATAAAGTCCATCTGGAGTCACAAATGCCGAAATTTCTTTCGCTCTTTCCGTTAGTGGAATTTGCCAAAATCCTTTCAGAAGGTCAAATTTGGTGACGTACTTGGTATTTCCAATTTTATCAATACAATCATCGATCCTTGGTAATGGAAATGAATCTGTTTTTGTCACGCTGTTCACCTTCCTATAATCAGTGCACATACGGAAAGTTTTATCTGGTTTCGGAACAAGTATACATGGTGAACTCCAATCACTTTTACTGGGCTCTATGAAATCGTTCTCCAGCAAATACTGAATTTCCTTTTTCAGGTATTCCTGTTTGAGAGGGTTCATCCTGTATGGGTGTTGTTTCACAGGTTTTGAATCTACAATTTCAACATCATGAAAAATTTTGTTTGTCCTCGTAGGAATATCCGGAAACAAGTGCTCATGTTCGAATAATAACTGTTTTAAGTTCATTCTTTTCTTGTTCCTGCAAATGTAAAAGTTTCTGGTACAGATTTTTCATTGTTTCCGAATTCCGAAGATTTGTTGCTCCAAGACCAACAGTGTCCAATTGAATTTCTTCATTTACATCCTCAGTTTGTGGGACAGGTACAACTAAATTAATTGCATGATTTACTTGGCTATCTCTTTCAATATACTCCTTTAACATGTTGATGTGGCAAAGTTGTTTTTGTTTTCGCCTACCAGGAGTATTTATGATGTAATTTAAATCATTTACTTTCTTTTCAACCGTGTATGGACCATAATACTTGGCCTGAAGGGGATTTTGTGGAATGGGCAAGAGAGCTGCAACTCTATCACCAGGCTGAAAACTCCTATCCCTTGAGTTTTTGTCATATCTTGATTTCATTCTGGACTGAGTAGAGCACAGATTTGCTCTTGCAACCTCACAAGCCTTTGACAATTTGTACTTAAAATCAGAAACATAATCAAGAAGATTGAGCTCAGTATCTTCATTTGAAAGAAGTTTCTCTTTCGAAAACTTCAATGGTCGACGCACGGTATATCAGAAAACTAGTTCAAGGGACTGAATCCTAAAGATTCTTGAACGGACTCCCTAACAGCAAACAAAAGTAAATGAATGCCTTCATCCCAGTTTTTACTCGTATCAAAGCAATATGAGCGAATCATATTCTTTAAAGTCTGATGAAATCTTTCTAAAACCCCTTGGCTTTCAGGGTGGTAGGCAGAAGATTTAATTTGTTGAATGCCTAATTCGTGCATGGCTCGCTGGAAAATTCCAGACATGAAATTTGACCCTTGATCCGATTGGACAGATTTAGGAAGGTCATATTGAGTAAAAAACTTTATTAAAGCTTTCACTATAGTTTTGGTTTTAATATTCCTCAAAGGAATTGCCTCTGGGAATCTTGTTGACGCACACATAATGGTCAACAAATATTGGTTGCCTGACTTGGTCTTAGGTAAGGGACCAACACAATCTACCATAATTCTGCTAAATCGTTCGGCAAATGCAGGAATAGGTTGCAGATGAGCCTTAGGTATCTTCTGATTGGGTTTTTCTACCATTTGATAAGTATGACAAGATCTACAAAATTTACAAACATCACTTTTGATTTTTGGCCAATAAAAGTGAGTCAAGATCTTGTGATAAGTTTTATTTATTCCTAAATGACCAGCCAGAGGAGTTTCATGGGCCAAACTAAGTATTTCCTGTCTGTAAGATTTTGGAACTACAATCTGATAGTTCTCTGACCACTCGTCACTGGCAGGTACCTCGGGAGGTCTTCATTTTCTTATAAGAATTCCATTTTTAATGAAATAACAGACAGGTACTTCAGTGGTTTCAGTTTGAATAATGGCCCTTTGAACCAAACGGGAGATCTCAGGATCTCTTTCCTGTTCGACGACAAGTGATTGTCGTTTGTAACCCTGATTAGATAAAAGAGAATGAGTATTTAAAAAAGTGTCACTGTGATCAATACCTTTTAATTGATCCAAATTCGGAGTAAACGTGACCTCCTCAAATGCCTGACCAATGCATGTGTCAGCTAAAGGAATAGTTTCCTTATCAAAATCATTCTTAAGAGCTTTCTTTGACATAGCTCTGGTAACTGCACAAGCTGGGTATAAATCAGGGTATTCTTTTTCAATAGGATCAACTTTCTGATCCAAAGAAGGCTTGTCAGTTACAAGTGGATTAATCACAACCTTGTCTCCAGCTAGGTCGTTGCCTAGCAACAAATGAATGCCCTCAACGGGTAAAGTAAACGCTAAACCGACTGTCACAGGTCCTGAAACTAAGGCTGATGACAAATTTACACAATGGAGAGGAACATTAAAAAAGCCGCACTCTACTCCCTGAACAAGAACACTCTCATTGGAACAGGACTTCTCAGAAAAATGCGACGTACCAGATAATAAAAGACTGAGAAGCTCCTGTGTCCCTTTAGATTTTAATAGGGATAGGATTGGCCAAATCACCCAAGAGTGATATAGAACCCTTCGACATGAATGGTTCATAATTCTCCATAATAAAGTCAGACTGGGGTATATTAGACACAACAAATGTATTGCTTTCAATACATGACCGTGACCTTGACCTCTTAGAAATAAGAGTATTTGGAATAGGTCTATCTTGATTCTGATGCCTATATTTCAATTTGAAGCAATCAGAAATGACGTGTCCTTTTTTCTTGCAATAGGTACACGTAGGAATAGACGAGGATTTTGAATCAAGTTTATCAGAAGCTTGATTTTTAGAAGTTGTGCGAGACTGAGTTTTAGGAGGAATCGTATTAGGCTGAAATATCTTTTTACCAGTAGACTGCTGAGTGAAAGATTTGCTAACAAAAGGTACTTTATGAGTTAAGGAATACTTGTCTGCAGCAAGAGCAGCATTTTCCAAGGTTTCAATCTCATGCTCTTCAAGATGATTCTTAATGTCATTAGTGACACAGTTCTTAAACTCTTCAAGTAAAACAAGTTGTTTGATATTTTCATAATCATGTTGAACTTACTGGGCTAAGCACCATCTCTCAGTTAACTGTTCTTTTTCTCTTGCAAATTCAACATAAGTTTGTCCAGCTTCTTTTCTATAGTTTCTGAATTTTTGCCGATAAGCCTCAGGGACTAACGCATAACCCTTTAAAATGCATTCCTTAACCAAATCATAGTCAGAACTTTGTTGTACTGACATTGAATGGTAAATATCACTAGCTTTATCAATTAATACACATTGTAGTAACTGAGACCAATACTCCCTTGGCCATTTCAAATTTTCGGCAACTTTTTCAAAACGGGGAAAATATTTGTCTACTTCTTTTTCTCTAAAAGGGGGCATTAACCTGATATTTCTTGTAATGTGAAAACTTGAATTTGTGTGTGAAGTGGGATCGTGCCTTTTCCTTGCCAGTTCCATTTCTTTCATTCTAATTTGAAATTCCCTTTCATCCTTCTCTCTTTGTAATTGCATCTGTCTCTCTCTCTCCTCTTTCTCATATTGTAACTACATTTGTTTATCTTTCTCCCTCTCCTGTCTCTCTCTCTCCTCTTTCTCAAATTGTAATTTCATTTGTTTTTCATTCTCTCTTTCCTGTCTCTCTTTCTCCTTCTCTTCAAATTGCAATTGCAATTGCTTCTCTTCAAATTGCAACTGCAGTTGTTTCTCTTTCTCTCTTTCCTCTTTCTCACGCTCGAGTTTCCTTAACTCCAATTCCATCTTATGTTTCATTTTTAATTCCATTACTTTTATCTAAGAGTCTGATACCGACTTACTGACCGAAGCCAAAACACTATTATCAAGAAAATTCTTCTCTACCAAATATTGAATCAAAATATTTTTAATTTCTTGTTTCGTTAAGGACGATTTTGCTTCAAAAAGATCGTACTTTCTGGCAAGTTCAAGCAACTCATCTTTTTTTTCAGACTATCCAACTGTTCCTGAGTTGGACTAGGAAGAAAAGTCTCCACTTTTGATGACATTGTAAATGAAAGCCTGTTGATTTCACTAATGATTTCAAACAAAATGTAAAATAGTACTTGGGATTTAAAAACTAGAGGAATTTAAATTTCAAAAACAATTTTCTGAAATATTTTAGCCAAAATTCAAATATCCAAGGACGAGTAAACCCAATTTTCTCTTGTTACTTGTAGGCTCGTACAAAAATAACAGGAGAAAAGAGTGAAGCCAACAAGCTTTGTAAATTTTAACAAAATATTTTCTTTCCCTAGAAAACAATGTAAAAATTGGAAATAGGTCTTACGGTTTGTGAATATAAACCAAAAATATAATCCTAAGATTGAAAAATAAAATACAAGTCCTATCACTAAACAGTTCTAAAAGAATCCGGGTTCGAATCTCGATGAAATTCCAATATGGAGGCGATGACGTCAAATTAGGTCGTTGTACTGGTGGTAACAGATGCTCGATTGAATCACAGTTTATAATGTTTCCGTTAAATTCCAGAATACATTTCCACTGAATTTCTTTCTCCATAACTTTTTATAAAAAAAGTACACTTGTTTAGCTTTCTAAAGAATAAATTATTAAATTCCAAACACGAATGAACTTTAGAAATAATCTGGCTTCAACAATATAAACACCTTGTACCTTCAAGGTGTAGAACATATGACTGACTAAATCTACTAGAGAGCGTCTGTTTAAAGCCACGATTTTAGATCACATGGTACTTCACGTGACCGGCTACGTCATTTCTAATTTGAACATCGTAATAAAAAAATGAGAATTATCACGTAGCTACAATAGCCCTATCTAAAAACCAAATTCTCTGTCTGAAAATATATATAAGAAAAGACTGTTTACAGTTCAGCTAACATGCGGGCCGAAATGACCTTGGCAATAGCCAATGGTTATCACTCGATGTTTGCAAAATCTATGAGCTAAAAATAGTGCTGAAGTAACGTTAAGATCTAATCGGGTCAAGCCAATTTTCGGAAAAGAGATTCAAATCCAATGAAAATTATCATTACAATAAAATGTAATGAAACAAAAATAAAGTAAAAAAGAATTTTAAAACTAACACACAAGCAATTTAATTACATATACGTAACAGCAGCATACGACATATTTTTTCTAGTAATAAACTAATAGTTTAGACAAGTGATATATTCTATATAAATGGAGCAAGGAAACAGCGTTGATGAATTTGTAACGCATCCCATCATCAAGAATTATGAGGCATCGTGTGCTGGTGTAATTAGGCACTGTCGACTTTATAGACCCGTCGGTTCTGTTACTAATGCTGGTTATTTCATGTTCGGTGTTGGGGAAACAAAGTATTTCTGTCACAGATTTGTGTATGGGGTGTTATAATGGCCTGATCGGGGATGGTTTTGTAATTGATCATATTAACTGCCAAAAACTTGATAATTCTTTGAATAATCTTCAGGCTATTACACAGAGTCAGGGTTCTGCACGTGGGAATAGTGAAAATAATAATAAACATCCAAGAGCAGTTAAATCTGTAAATATACAGACAGGCGAGGAAATAATATTTTCATCGATATATGCAGCTGTCAAACATTTTGATTTTTGCCAGCGTTCGGTATACATTGTCGCAGGTAATATAACCAAATCAGCATTTTCAAAGAAATACAAACAAAAAAATAATATTTCAGTATAACACTCCAGGTGAAGAGAGATAACTCCGGGTAGATCTGCCTAAAGATTAAACAGTACCAATCCAGTAACCTCGCTTGTATCCGTGTTACAAGGCAGTGTTATCAACTGCATAATATTCTATGACGGCCTCCACTTGTGGAGGGGCTCACAATCATGGAGTTCCTGTATTTCCGCAATATTCTTAAGAAAACGTTATCCTTGTCCCCCTGGTGTGTTACACCAGGGCTCTATCAAGGCCGGGGCAAGAGAAACAGGAAGATAACGGGGCAAGCTTTAGGTGGTCCCCCTGACTATTGTCAGGGACAAGGAATAGGCCACGCGCCCAAATGCTATTTTTGGATTTCCTGGTATTGGTAACTTCATAATAATTTTTAAAACATATGATAGTAAGAAGGCTCCATGGCCTAGCGGTTAATGATGCAGATTTTCATTCTCAACGTGTGGAAACTGGCGTTCCATTTCCGTGACTGGCAAATTTGTGGACGTTTGCAATAAATCGCATTTAATAATTGGGGCTCAGCCCAAAGCTAGAAATTCAACAGAAAAATATAATGATAACTAAGAATTTTTGTACACCTCCCAACAATGTTAAACAACGTGGTGGGTGCTAATTTTGCACTCCCCGAGGATTCATTTGGGGGGAGGTGTGGAAAAAATTTAAAGTTACCAGTATAAAGATGTTGAGGGAAGAATTACTTGACTATGAGGTGGAAAACAGGAGCCCCCGCCTCATGGTAAAAATAGACAGTAAGAGTGATGAGCCCCTCCACAAGTGGAGGTAGCCAGAAATAAAAATAGCCTCATTGAAGGGTATCCCATAAAAAGTCAGCAAAGAACTGTCAGTCAGAAAGAATAAACTTCATTGAAGGGTACCCCATGAAGGGACCCCATGGAGCAGCAAATAAACTGGTCAAACGAGAAGGGACCCCATGGAATGGCAAAATAAAACTGGCAGAAAGAATAAGCCTCATTGAAGGGTACCCCGTGAAGGGACCCCATGGAACGGCAAATTGCTCAGCTCTTACTGTCTAATTTTGTTACTTAAAACAACTTGTAATTAAAGTAATACTTTTATTATATACTGAATCACGAAAATATTAGTACGATTATTTCTGCAATTCAAAAGTTACATGCCCTAACCTCCGCTCATGGCATTGGCAAGGGTAAGGGTATAAAACTTTCTGATCAACTTGATCCTGAAAATATTACAAATGACTTTGAAATATTACAAGAACCAAAATCTGACGGAAGACACACTAACAGTCGAATGCAGGTTTATTAAATTACTCCAACAGGCAATGACACAATCGCTAGCTTATGTATGTGATGATACAAACGTCCGGCAATTCGTTCCACACGCACAGGCGATTGAGAAAATTAGATCAGAGTTGTCTCAAGAATATGAAGCAACAAAGACTGTGAGTGCGCGTGTAAGACAGTTGAAAATAATTATGTATGATTGTAAACAATCGAATTGTGGAGGTGAAATTGTAACACCGAATAGAGCAGGATATAACATTCCTACATCAGAATAGTAGTATGTAACATTCCTACATCATTATAGTAGTAAGCAATAATCCCTGATTACTCTGACTATTGTCCCTGACTATTATCGGCGGCGTCTGCCGCTCCTGGCATTACCTCTGACATAGTCAGGGATATAGTTTTTTTTACTAATTGACTCTGTCAAGGCACACTAGCTTCACGATCTCATATACAAACTTATCGCCAAAGATTCAACTCCTAAATCAAGAAGGTGTCCGTTCTGGTCAGTAAGTCTGAAATGTATAGTGACAACAGCAGATTATGACATCTCAGATAAACCGGATTAGCAGGTACTGACACAATTAAATATCCGGGTGGAACTTTAGGAGTAAATGAGTATTGGATATATCCCTGCTGTGCCTGCCTGGATCTTTCAAGGTCTACTTGATAGCTGCCATTGATCGGATCACACACCAAATTGACTTCGATCGTTGATGCGATATTGATACATGACGACCACCGCCGTCTGGATCATTGTTATGTTTGAGAATACTCGGTGGAGGGGATATTTTTCTCCATGGTCCTAGTATCGCAGGAAGATATTCATCAATGATATCACTGACAGTTTTGATGAACTCCTGGTAAAATGAATGCTGGTAATTCTGTTTCTGTAATCGCATAGTGTCTGAGAAACAGATGCTTAATTGTCATCAAATAAGGACGTGAAATCTCGGCGAAGCTATCACCAGTAGCACTCACTGTTTCAATAATAACTCAATTGATAAACTTGAGGTCAGATACAGCCTGGTTTAGATGTGTACCGTTGCAATGATTTGTTGCTTTAGATCGTCGTTGAGATATTCTTATATGTAACTGGAAAACAACTGTCGCAGTTTGCTGCTTACTTGCTGGTGATCAGGCCTAATGGCATTACTGAATGAGTTAATATAATCTTCGTCGACATGAGGATTTCTATTATCATCATGGTAATATATAGTTCTTTATAATTTAGGAAGTCATGTACCACAAGTCGCAGTAAAATATTCACCAACATCTACTGGCTTGGAGTTCCTCGGGTCAATAATAATGCTGGCTCTTTCCGTATATTTCCATGGAAAAGTTTTTCGATACTCTGGAAGGTTTAAGAAGATTTGCTTATCTTTGAATAATCAGATCGTTGAGGGCGCGGTGATGCTGTTGGTTTTGGTGGTGGCACTTCTGGCCATCCTAACACAGTTCGGATCGATGATTGACATGTATCGACGGCATAATCTGGTGTTGATATTTCTAACGCGGCAGATAACGTTGACTCATGAACCGTGATAGCAATCTTGGATTCTTTTCCTGTGATAGATTTGATTCTGCGCTGGAACTCATTGTTGATCTGTTCGATTTGATAACTGCCCGTAGGTATACCCACAACATTCCAGTCTGGTGTTCCATCAGACTTATTTTTATACGCAAACACCAATGAATTATTTGCTTGCAACCCACCGAATGACTTTGCTCTAATATTTGGTTAGCTGTAATATACTCACAATTGTGCTAGAGCTAGTTCCTTGGCTGGAATTGCCTTTGGAAAGCTAACGTCAAATTCATGCTTGGTTGACGTTGCTGATATCATCGTGGTTGTTGGTGGTGTTGTATTAGCGACGATTTATTCTAGCAATCGCAGTGATTGATCTTGCGACATTATTATTTAAATCAGGGATCTAAATACCTGTCTTTGTCGGAGTCGGCGTCGTCTGCCGCTATGGATTCTAATCCTTAAGAGTCAAGGGGTTGGTTCCAGTTGCTTCATAGTAAACATTAATCATTTCTGCGAATTCCTGATCTGGTATTATTCCATCATTGAGCCCTGGTGATATAAGCGACGATAATTTGGCGCGTGCTTGTGTTGGCGCTGATAGCAACGTTGTATATTCGTGTAACTTATCAGCCGCTCACGTGGATATCTTTGTTGCGATGATATTATGAATACCAGCAACACCGGTTATAACTGCAACACCAAATCCTATTACTGGTGCTATTATGTATGTGGCTAAAGATGCTCCGATTATAGTTACTGTTCCAGCGACTACGGCGGATGCAGAGTGTACAATTATGTCAGAAATAACGATACGTCTGCAGTATTTTTTTATTTTTTACTGTATGCTCATCAATGATATTTTTCAGTTGGGTCTGCCACAAATACGCTTGCTCATATCTGAAACGTTGAACGTCAAATGGGGTTTTACCGGCGACTGGTTCATTATGTAGATTGCTAACACTCTAAGTAGGTGGTATATTAGCGACGAATTTCAATACACCAATAGTACAACACGCCGAGGTCTTTTTCTTCGGGTACCACCACGAATATTCCCTCGTCGTTTTTCTCCAATATCACTAACACAGATCCAGAAGATCCGTTAACTAGATAACGCCGTGAAATTGTGGTAGATAATGTAAATGTTGTAACGCCGAGTACTGAGAACCTGTACACACCGGTAACCTCAGCGGTATGTTTGATGGATTTATTGAGTGGTGTCCATAGTGCTGATCCAGACGCTACCGTATATACTATGCCATCGGTAATCTTTTTGATATCAGAGAGCTTAATGTCGATTACTACTGAACTGCCAAAAAAATTCATTAATGGTTTTATTTGTGTTCCTGCGAAAATTTGTAAACAGGTTTACATGATTAGCATATTCAGATCTAATCTTGGTCATTCCATCCTTGATTGCCATTAACGAGGTCATCATCGGGATGTTGCTATTATCAAAGTATTCTTTCGTTGCAGCGGCATCGTTTGATACTGGTTCTCTCAAATTAGCAATGCTATTTTCATATTGAGAGAACCATTCATTGTATCGCAAGCTTATCAACGCATTTACTGATCTCAGTTCTGATCGTGGCATCATTACTGTCCACGTATTTTTTGTTGCCACGTCATCGTCTGATTTTGGTTCTTTCACATTGGTAATTGTATTTCTGTTCATGTTGAGATCGCCATACATAATGTCTCCAGTTCTTCTGATGTGTCCAGTAATCTCTACCATGAGTGTTAGAATTGATTCCTCCGAATTTTTAATTTTACCGTTTTTAGCAAACACCACTAAGTTACCATCGGTCGTACCTGCAACCCGCAGAATAATATCTGTTAACGGGATATTGCTAGTTTTTAACCGTCCTTGCTGATCCTGAAAAACAACAACTTCATTTTGGTCCACATCTGCGAGACGCAAAAGATTAGCAAGCTCATCCTTGACCTCGTCAAGAGTTGCATATTTGGATAAATTACCTTGGGGCTTGCCTTTAGCAGATCTTCCGTAAATATCTATCATTGTATATTACACTAAGACCTGTTTAAAACGTCGGACGACGATGTTTTCTGGTGGAATACTCGTGAATGACTTTATGAGGCGGTGCCCCTGACGATGTCGACACCGCGTCGAGCACAGCGAATACTTCACGGCCACATATTGGCGGATCAGTTATTGTTTGTGTTGGTAATGTTGAATACCAGATCGGAGTGCCATACATTCTGCTGATATATTTTAAAAATTGTTTTGGTGGCGCCAACCCATACGAATCAAAATAAACAACTCCACGTGGGTCAACCGCATATGCAACCCAATGAGTATCTGGACCAGAACTTCCATCAAGATTAATGATACCGGTTTCAACACGGTTTGGTTGCTTTGGTAATTGATCACGCATAAAAACACATCTGAAGTATTTTATGTTTAATTTCGTAGCAGCATCAAGTAAATCAAAATTGGACATGGGAAGCTCCAAACGCTTTGCGTCTAGGGGAATGTACCGGGCAGTCTCAGACCTGAGCCGCTCGGGCCTCGACCGTACCATGAATGAGGGGTTCCTGGCAGTCTTATACCCCACCTTTTCTTGGAAGTCTTTAGTCCGTGACCTGTTGCTTTCTTTAATGCCATCCCAGCGGCAGTTCCAACAGCACCAAGTGCATCTGCTTTTGTAATAGCTGAGGCTGCAGCGGCTATCAACGCTGGTATAGCTGCAAGAAGTGAAAATATACCAACCGTCTTGGCAATGTCTTTAATGGCACCCGCAGAAAGATCAAGTCTAACACCGGTCTTTGATCGTTTGGCGTCATTGAAGTGCTTGAGTTGACGTTCTGTCAGGGATAATTTATTTGGACCTTGCAACGCTGCTTATTTCAGCGATATTTTTATTCCAGAATTCTTTTTTAACGCTGATTATAGCTTTTCAATCTGACCAGGGTCAGGGTAACGTTAACGTGATGATATGACATTATAATATCACGAGCGATTTAAATACTGATCGTGCAATCGAGTTACATGTTTTCCACTGGGGCATCAATGACTCTCATTCGTCCACCAACACCTTCAAGCAGCATTGTTTTGTCTGAGAGTATAACAGCGATTGCTCTGTAATTAGCAATAGCTCCTCTTGCCACACGAGCTCGAAAGTGTATATCAACTACAGATTGTCTAAATAAATCCATGTGTTCCAGCAAAAAGTAATAGATCCAATACAGCATTTTAAAATCTAGTTGTGATATTTGTAGACCAAAATCAACATTTTGATCACGTCCCGTGAATGTCCTTAAACGATAATATGCACGTGCAACATGATTATTCTCAAAATTCAATAACACTTCTTCAGATGATTCTTGATGTCCATTAATTCTCAGTGAAACTTAAGTAACACCAAGCCTGTCCAATATCATTGTTCTATGTAATTGTGAGTTTATTTAGCAGTATTTTGGAAATCAATGAATATATGTCGCGGTGCACAGACACCTTGCTGTGATGCTATCTGCCATGTGAACAAACCATTAGTTGTGCTCTGAACACTATCTGTGGTCATCGTCAACCATGACAATGTTGATTTACCACCTGAGTCCATAAAAGAGAGCAGCCGTTGTTCTTCAGCGAGTGATGGTATCATTGTTGGCATCCACAATGAAAGTTTTGTCAGCATTACTTTGCCATCATCATCGACAGGGTGTCAGATTGCATCATCGTCTGTGGCTTTTCTTACGAGTACAACTGTGTGCTTTGCACCAAATATAACCTTTCTCACATTCCTGCAGAAACCAAAGATGTGGGACAATGGAATTGCACATGAAAATCTTAGTCGTCCATCTTTCAGCATTGATCGACGTATTGCGAATCCTAAGTTTAATTCTGGATTAGCACCTTGAACCACCGGCCACACATCAACGTCAGCGTTGTCGGCGAAGTTTCTTGGTTTTCTTATATTATACTGTCTGTTGTCAGGGTGGTCAGTAGTATTCTTCACAAACATCATTGACGGGCCAGCTGATCTTGAATAATCATCGGAATATCTTGCTAGACCCAATATCGTCGTGGCAACGTCGACGTTTTCCAGGCATGATTCAATGTTTCTTCCGTCGATGCTATACTTGGTACTGTTGAACAACGCCATGATGCCATTATTAACAAAACCAACTCTAACATCAGTTCCATATTCAGTATCATTTGTTTTAAGAATTTCACCTTCTACTTCAATAAATGCTTCAGCGGGTAAGAAATCTCTTCTTGTATCCTGAACTTGCAGCTGAATTCTTCCATGCTGACTTGGCTCTCGTGCATCATACGAATAATATTGATAATCACGTACCGATTCATCTTTGAGGACTGGCGCATCAATGTCAAATGCGGGATCAGATACACGCTTGAACATTATTATAGTTGCTATCGTCTAACACGAAGACCACTTCCTGCTATTTGACTAGCACTTATATTTTTTTTCCTTTTCTGATCCCACCAGTGGCTGGGATACATCAGCAAACTCTGCTAGTCTTTGATTTGCAGCTTCATTTATTATTTTACTGACACCTGCTGGCATAACTTCGGTGCTTGCAGTTTTACTAGGTGCAGTTTTACTGGCCAAGGTTTTCTTCGTATTAATCGTGCTATTATATCCTTGATTGCTGAGAATGCTTTGCTAGCAACATTACCAACAGCACCAATACCTTTATCACGAACAACATCAATAGCTTTCATTCCCAGTTGCTTTGCATTCGGTATTGCTTTGGGGCTATCGTTCTGAAAAGACCATGAACAACATCACCAAATCCATATTCGTTGGTTACATGGTCAATGTATGAGATGCCTAAGATCTTGCGGTAGCATCTCATTTCGAAGGTTTGAATCCTGCTTTGTAGATCTGATGTGAGGGTCCATGTTTCACAAGCGTGCAGAAAGATGGATATGACAATCGAGCGCATCAGCGTTACTTTGGAACCAAAACCAATGTTGGTATCTTTCCATATTGGTCTCAACCTTGTTATTGTTGCTGTTGTCCAGGCAATCCTGCAAAGTAGTTCTGATTTGGAGCCCTCATCTGTGATAACTGATCCCAAGTACTTGAAGCTTGTGACTCTTTCCAGCTTCTGTCCACTGACATTTATTTCTGCATTGATGCCATTGGTGTTGTTTGTCATCATTTTGTTGTTGTTTTTTCCGGCGCTAATCTCTATACCGTATGCTGTGGAGGTTGTGTCGAGGCGCTCAAACAAGTCAGCCAGATCTTTTTCATCTCCTGCTAAACCATCAATATCATCTGGGAAGCGAAGGTTGGTGATTGTTCTTCCTCCGATGCTGACAGTGCCCTTGTGGTCATGCAAGGCATCCTCCATGATCCTTTCCAGGAAAATGTGGAAGAGTGTAGGCGACAGTATACATCCCTGTCTGACTCCAACTGTTGTTCGAAACCAATCTCCTCTGCTGCCATTGATGAGGACAGCAATGGCGGCTTTGACATAGAGATGCTCAACAACCTGCACCAGGTCTGAGCTGATGTTGTACTTCCTCATAGTTGCCCATAAGGCTGCATGCCATACCATATCAAAAGCCTTTACGAAATCTATAAAGACGTGGTATAGATTCTGCTGATGCTGAAGGTATTTCTCGCAAAGGAGTCTGATATTGAAGATTTGTTCTGTGGTACTCCTTCCTGCCCGGAAGCCTGCCTGCTCTTCAGCAATAATTTTCTCTGCTTGAGGCTTTAGTCTGTTGAGAATTATTTTCAGCATGACTTTTTTCGGGTGACTGATCAAACTGATGATTCTGTACTTTTGGCATAGCTGTAGGTTTCTTTTCTTGGGGAGCACGATGACCAAGGACTGAGTCCATGTGGTGGGCCATTCTCCTGTCTGCCATATCTTGTTGCAGATTGTTGTTAGGACTGTGACTATCTCTTCTCCTCCTGCTTGAATGAATTCTGCTGATATGTTGTCAATGCCGGCTGACTTTCCTTTCTTTAGTGACTTAAATGCAATTTCTCCTTCTTCACGAAGAATGGGGTTGTCATCAATTTCTTCTGCCTGAGGGAAATTTAGTACTGCTAGATCTCCTTTGGTCTTATGATTGTACAATTCTCTGCAGTATTCTGTCCATCGCTATAGGATCTTTGATCTTCTGTGAGGCATTTTCCTGATTTGTCTTGGAT
>JAECUM010010298.1:0-21788 GCA_016617855.1 Megalonaias nervosa | reverse complement strand
CCCGTTTATGTCAACATCCTCAATAATGAAGGCATAATATTGAATACATTGACACATGCTAATGAGGTATTAAAAGAAAATGATTCTTACAATCGTAAATATAAATAAAGTTAATAAGGAAACTTTCACAGCACAATAAACTTGTTTCAATCACCGATCACTTTGGAAAATGCAAGAATCAATCAGATTTCATTGCTTTTATTTAAGTCACCGCAAGAGGCCAACTTTATAGGACCAAACAAAAGCTTGTTTTATTTTTATCCGACCGCGACATTAAAGCATAGCGGCAAGATCAAGTATTTGTTGAATAAAGTACAGGATGGAACTGGCCGCTTGCCGACATAAATGATTAAGGCGGGAAAATTATAGCCTGGCGGCAAGATCAACTAATTGTTGAACAAAGTATGGGTCGGAACTGGCAGCTGGTCGACATAAATGATTAGGCGGGAAAATTAAAGCGTATATGCTGCGTGGATGTATTGGAACTGTATGATAATGTAAATGAAATTTATATTAGCATACAGTGTGAAAAAATTGTGCTGAACTGTTGAGACTCTGCGGCTGCATCCATCATTAATCTCACATTACAGTTCTGACAGATACTGCGATGCTATGTTGTAGATAATCTTGAGTTTTGATATACGACTTTCCATAAACTGTCACTTTGTTTCTAGACATACATCCCTCTCATGCACTATTTAGATACAGAATTTGTTGTATTGGCCACAATAACAAAATATTTCTAAGCCTTTACAGACAATAAAATTAAATGAAAATCTGCTAAAAGTAAAAAAATAATTTTATTTTAAAATGTCGCAAAAACAACGAAGCAAAATATGGGATTATTTTGAGATAAATGCCATAGACGAGTCAAAGGCAGATTGTTTGGTTCCACAGTGCAAGGATAAATTAAAACGAGGAGGTAATGATCCACGTTCATATGGAACCAGCGGACTTATCAATCACCTGCGTGCAAAACATCCGGATGAATATAAAAAGTATACCGGAATCTGTGACATCGAAAAGAAACGAAAAGCCGAAGAAGTAATGCAGCCTGGAAAGAAACACAGAGTACAGACAATAGAGTTCCTGCTAGAAAAGAAAAAACCGTTTGAGGCTAACAACCCGCGCCAGTTAATCATAACTAAGAAGATCATAGAAATGATTGCGGCTGATGCTATGCCTTTCAGCATGATTAACAACGTAGGCTTCACTCGCTTTCTGAATGAACTTGAACCTCGTTACGTTATTCCATCCGAAGTCCATTTGTCAAGAACGCTTATTCCGGACTTATATTCTGCCATGAAGAGTAAAATTGTTATTTTACTAGAACAAGCAGCCTACATAAGTTTTACAAGTGACGTGTGGACGAGCACAAATAATTTGAATGCTTTCATTTTGCTTACCGCTCATTGGATTGACAGCAAGTGGAACAGGATTTCCATTGTTCTGTCACTACGAAATCTTGAAGACCGACACACGGGCCAAGTTATTTCGGATAACATCCTTGCAATGTTAGCAGCATGGTCTATTCCAGATGAAAAACGTGGAGTTCTTGTGCGGGATAATGGTGCGAGCATGAAAAAAGCGGCGGAGTTATCTGGATTGGATCACTTGGGATGTTTCACCCACACGATCCAGCTAGTTGTCAAGGTTGGACTTTTAAGTCAAAGATCCGTTATGGATGCTATTGTCACTGCTCATACAATTGTTGGGCGTTTTCAGCATTCAACTCAAGCCACAGAACAATTTCTCAGAATCCAGAAGTCTTTGACATGCGAGGACGGCACGCCATACCCGACACACCGTCTTATCCAGGATGTTACAACCCACTGGAATTCTACGTTCTACATGCTCAAGCGCCTCATAGAACAAAAGAAAGCTATTGCCCTCTATTGTCAGGAAAATGATGGGGTTACAAATCTAACGGCACATGAGTGGAATTTGATGGAACAGGTTTTGATTACGCTTCAACCATTCGAACAGGAAACCAGGAATGCCAGTATGTCTACTGCAACAGCAAGCATGATCATCCCCAGTGTTCGCGTTCTCATGGCAACTTTAACAAAACCTGCAAGAGTCAGAGATGACATCGGAATACAGACCATGCGGGCGGACATGCTGAAAGATTTGCGTACACGTTATGAGGAAGTGGAGACAAACAAGTTGTGTGCACTTTCAACGGTTTTGGATCCCACTTACAAATTGTTGGTTTTTAATGCGCATGGGCATGACGCTGTAAAGCGCATGTTAATGGATGAACTACAGATCGAGTATGAAAAAACAATCACCTCCGTCAACATTCCAGTCTCAACAGAAGTGGATCCAGGACCTTCAACTTCGACTGGCCTAGATTCCTACTACCAGGAGTTATTTGCCTCTAGCACATCCGACCAAAATCTCGCCTCTGCATCCCTGTCATCTGAATTCACGTGCCAGCGTGAATTGGATTCGTATCTAGCTGAGAAAAATCAGCCGAGGACTTCACCACCAACGGACCCAGTTATATACTGGAAATCCCGGAAAAAACGTTCCAGCTTCTGGCAGCTGTCGCTAAACGTTTTTGTTCAATACCGCCCTCTAGCGTCGATAGTGAAAGAAGTTTTAGCACCGCAGGTGCTATTTGCAGTGACAAACGATCGAGCATGTCCGCTGAAAAAACGGAGATGCTATTATTTCTTGCAAAGAACTTGGAAGTTATAAATTTTGATTATTAAATTTCTTTATTATCTATTAAACTGCATGTTTTTACTTAGGTAGATGAAACATGGCAGAAATAAACTGCTTAACTTTAATGTTATGTTACATTATATTATATTATGCGCTACATAAATATATCAATATTCAAGACTCTTTAACTCGCATTTCTAAATTTATTATATTATAATATCTTTGCCAAAAAACAAGAACAATATCACAGGAAAATAAATACTGAGGGCGCCATAACACGTGGATTTCAGTTTGCGAGTTTTATTTGTAAAATCATAAGTTTTTATAATTATTATGTATAACAATGTGATCGTAGAAAAAAACGTTTATAATGTTTCAGTGCATTTTACAAAAATAAAAACATTTCATGGATTCTTTGTGGCTTTGAACTTCGTTGCATTTTGCTATAGTCCTGCCATATCCTTCCCCTTGTGACGTCGGTGTGATGTGCAAAACGTGTGTAACACGGTTTAAAAAGTTAATTTGAAAAACCTTTTAATTTAGCATTTCCGATTAATTGAATCGTATCCGGAATCGGAAAAATTTCATGCCCAAAATCCGGAATCGGAAATCAGTAGAAAAATGCTAATCGGTTATCCCCTAATTGCCATGACATTTTACACACATTCATCCCATTGTTTAGTAGGTCCTAAATGAAATTGGTGCGGCTTGGACATTCAGTATGCATAGCTGCTGAGTGTCCTGTGTACATCTTTCTTGTTAAAAATCCGTTGTTTTTTTTAATTAAACAATATTAAATTAAAAATTTCCTTGCAATTTTCTGTTTGGAATGGGTACCCAGTTCCTTTCTGAGAGTAAATGTATTGCATGTATATAGGGATATAGAGTTCTAACATATGATTGGTTCATTCAAAGTCAAGGCTACCATAGGGGCCTCGAGTGGCCAAGTGGTCTAGAGCACTAACCGTTCCAGATCATGGCCATCTCACCTCTGTCTGAGTGGGTTCGAGTCTCAGGCTCTGCTAACGTGGGTACGTGTGAAAGCTTGCCAGTAGCTTCCCATGGGTAGGTGGTTCTTCCCGGGGTTTTCCAGGGTTCTTCCTCCACCAGTTATACTGGCCGCCATGTATAGCCTATCTTGTGCTGAAAAATGGCGTTAAACCCAACAACAACAACAGCAGCAAGGCTACCATGCCAGTCTTTAACCACTATATCAGACTGCGCAAAGCAGTTGCTATTAGTGTATCTCATCTTTGTAATATTCAGCTTTTAGTCTTGTAGAAAAGGAAATCAGAGGATTCAGAATTTTCTCTGGCAAAGAAAAGAAAAAGAACTGATGACAATTGTGCCATCTTGTTTAGAGTTGTGACACCATCTGGTAAAGGAGAAAACCTTGCGTTTTGCAAATTATGTAATTGTGATTTCGTTAATGGGCATGGAGGTGCCCATGACATAAAACAGCATGAAAAGCTAATAAACATCAGCTTTCTGCTTCATCATCAACAGCTCTGCCTGAACTTGTGTCATTTATAAATGTTATAGAGAACCTTGATGTAATTTGATTGAAGTTTGGTTTACTAAATTTATTTTAGAAATGAACCTTCCTCAGTTACTAATGTTGCTGGCGATCTATTTCACACACATTTTCCAGACAGTAAAATCACAATTGATTACTCATGTGCTAGAAGGAAGAAAGTTAAGTAAAAAAAAAATTGCACAGAATTCAGAACATCAATGAAAGATGGTACATTGGAATCGATAATGATTGGAAAAAAGGCAAGGTGTGGAAAAGGCTCCTATAAACAGCCTGTATTTGTGTGTATGTTGCATTCTTGCATCTTCTGAATGGGCACGTGAATGTAACAGGTTGCCAGTTCAGAAGGTGCATGAGTACAACACATGCATCTTGGACATTAAATAATTAAGTTACTGTCCTTTATTGATGTTTGTAGATGTTGTAAATACAGTGTGACCCCGCTATAGCACGCTCCGTTATAACACGAATTCGGATATAACACGGTTGTGGTGTGGCTCCCAAAATTTCATATACAAGTATTTTTCTCGTACACGAAAAATTTTTTCACGTTTTTGGTACACATTTATTATGTATGGAAAGATTTAAGAGTAAAATCCGATCGTTATAGCTGTATAATTATTTTTCACAGAAGAATTTTTTATGTGCTTTAAAATCTTGAGAGAACTCGTTCACCGTCAAGTTAGTGAAGCCGTGTGACCAACCGTAGCTGCCATTTCTCATACTTGAAATGTATAAGTTCTTTGTCTGCATCTACATCACTAAATCAGCTGAATTTGATAATTTATAAAAACTAATGGCTTCCTATATCATTATCAGAGCCTTTGCCTAAGTTATTGAAGCTTTCATAGTTGTGATTCTAATCGTGAAAACTCAAGTAAGTACTGAACGAAATCCGTGACCTCCATTTTGGAGAGTGGAGAATACGACCCAGTTACTTTAAATAGCAGATTTCAACCAGAGCATAAACAGTGACCACGTGATCTGACGTAATGGTCATTCACACCAATGAATGTAGTATCTAATATGGGGTTTTTTCCGAAGGTGGCACTACGAATACCCGCTCAAAATGGCTGATGTTTACAGCAGATGTCGAAAGGCGCTTCCATGAGAATTTTGTAGAGGCGTCAAAAGGCGCTACATGCAAATCGGGTAGAGACCGTCCAAAGGCGCTTCCATGCAAATGGATTAGAGGCGTCCAAAGGTGCTTGCGTAAGGTAAAGGGTTAAAAGTACGAAAAATAATGTGCAAAAAGTTTATTCAGGAATCGCGCAGGGCTTCACCAATATCACAACTTGCAATATTTTTTTCCCTTATTGGTGGCAAAATATACCATCTGGCGATTTTTTTTTTTTTTTTTGGGCGACATTGTTGGCTGTTTAAACTTGTATATACAATCATTGGTTTGGAGTGGAGAAATTCAGAGGCCCCATGAAAGGAAGCTGCAGAGTTGATATAAAATGCACTGAAATTTATCTATTGTTACATAAACAAATACTTTGTCTATGTTGACAAACCATCTTAACAGTGCATTGTTATATCATAATCCGCTTATGTTGATATCTAGCATGAGTACTGTATGTTTTGAGATATCCACTTTTTTTCAGATTTACATTTCTGGTAGCAGAGATAACTGGACGAGGCATTATCTCATAATCTATATTTCGTCCGATTTTCGGCGCTCGCTAGTAATTAATATATTTACATAGACTGATATTTGTATGTGGGTGGTACGTAAAATTCCTCTTCTTTTCACTCGGAATTAAATCCTTCAGAACATTCACATCTTCTTTAGTAATCCCTGTCATCAAACCAGAACATGTGCAAGACGATTGACCCTTTCTTTAAATTTCTGATGCATGCGTGGAAGGCAGCATCACTCCACTACCACAAATGTACCAAAAAAAAAAAAAATCTCACTTGTCTATTCAATAGGCAGGGAGGAACAGTAACCGCAATTGACCATGCGACGGCCAATTCATTTTTTAAAAAATGTACCTAGATAAAATAGTAGCTGAAATTTCAAAGAAAACATTACCTTTGAAGCACCAATTGTTATGAAAACGTACTAAGCAAATTGGAAAAAAAAAAGTCTCAAGCATGCAGTACAATTTTTTGATGTTGCCACCACAATAAGAAATGGGCATTTGTTTGGTTCTCCAAAGCTGTCCTTTAGCGGTGACTTCAATAACGCATGCACCCTTCATCAAAGAAAGCCGACAACAATCTTCATTAAAAACAAAGAGCCTTTCTTCAAAGGAAGTCAGTACCGTACTTAAATAAAAGCAATGGAATCTGATGGATTGTTTCATTTTCCAACGTGACTGGCACACTTTTACTGTGCCATGAAAGTTTCCTTTTTACAGGAAGAATGTTTATGCTTACGAACTCTACTGATGGCGCTTAAAACGCAGACTTTTACCGACTTGGGACGTACTGAAAAGTAAATGTGCTTCATCATTACGTGATTGTGCTATTTTTTTCCACTGAATTCAGAACTGTATGACCTGTGACAAAATTATTGAATATTTTAAATCTGTGTGTGCATATTTTCGATGCAGTTAGTTGTATTGTGGATTCAATGTATGTGACATGATTCGTGGGTGAGCACATGATGTTGATACTTTATTCATTGCTATACATTAGACATGTGTATATATAAACAGTATACAAGTATATGTACCAGTGCGTGGTTCTCTGAATAAAGTAAAATATATATACCTTCTCTGTTTTTACTACAGATGTATTTCTCATTTATTATACATCAATTTAAGATGATAACTGTGCCAATGAAGCACATATTTTTGTGCCCGCATTTATTACGTACACACACACCCACCCACTCCCCGCACATTTTTTCGGGTACATGCATCATTTTCTTCAGCTAAATGACCTGGTTGCTTATAACATGGTTCGGTATATAACACGGTCAGGTTCTATGGCTCCCAAATGCCATGTTATAGCGGGGTCACACTGTAGTTATATATGCATTAACCCTTTAGCTTTGACTGCCGCATCTAAGCATCACCTGTAGATAGCTCCTGAACCCCACTGACACATATATGCGGTGTCGATAAGTCTCGTTTACAACCCCAGTGTCACTTATGTGCGTATAGTTCAGCAGTACTCGAAACCCCAGTGTCACATCTATGCGAATGTGACCACTATATTGTCTAAATGTTGATTGGTTGAAAGTACAGAAGTTTACATACTTTTGATTATCATAACCAGTGAGAGGACTGTTTACTTACCATTTTGAAACAAGTTTGAAAGCTGAGAGGTTAAATTTAGACACACTGGAAGGGCTTTCCTGCAATTTATGAAACACGTGTAGTTGAGATAAACAAAGATGGATTCCGATTCAGATATGAGCAACTTTGAAGGGTTCAGTGCAAGTGATATCGAAGAGTTTAATGGCTCATTCTTAGAAAATGGATCAGATATTGATATTAGTGCCATTTCAACACCAGATGTAAGTGATTTTGAATTGGATGACGAGGAGGACATAGTCCCACTTTCACAATGGAGTGATGACCTCGCCATGTTCGAGATCAATGATTTTGATTCTCATGTTGGTTCAACATTCAAGCCTGGACTGCTAAGCAGTGAGAAAGATTTTTTTCTCAAGTTTTTTCCTGAATGTCTGGTGGAAAAGCTTGTGAAAGAAACAAAAGATTATGCCAAGAAAATGGGGGACCAAAAGCAAGACCTGAAATGTAAATGTTGGATTTATTTTGTGGGATTCAAAACAGTTTACACGACTGGGATTTCTTGTATGATGGGATGTAGGAGTATATAAAGTGGAAACATGAATTACAGACAATATACAAGGTAACCTGTTTTTTATTTCACTGAAATCCAGCAAAAACTAATGAAATAATGAATATAAAGGTAACCATGTTTTTATTGTCAGTTTCTGTAGTCAGCCATAATGATGCTCTAGTATTCAGCCCAGCAAACAGCCTCAGTAGTCTCAGTAACTGATACGATAGCACTCAGCAGTAGTGAAACTGCACAACAGCTGTAGTAGCTAAAGGGTTAAAGTTCTAAAAATCAGTATTTATTCCTGAAAATCAGTATTTTTGTCATAAGCAGTCAGTATTTTTGTACTCGGGGGTTGGCAGCGACTGTATGGCCACAATGGTAGCCATCTTAAAAATCTTGTAATCACTACCTCTGATGAATGGATGGTCATATCAACATCGAGTTTTCACTTAATGACTTCTTGTGATGTCTAGTTGGTCCTAAATAAAAAGCTTTCATTCATAATGACCACCATGGTGGCCATCTTGAAAATACGTTCTTCCATATTTTCCCCAAAGCCATCTTGCAGTTCACTGATAAGTTTACTTGTTAAGAAGGGAAAATTTTTAACTGTCATCAAAATGATGGCAGGGGGAAGGTGCAATTTGGACAGGAGATAGTGTAAATGAACACTTGCGTTGATTATGTTGTTGAAGATCAGGTGTGATTTCAGATAGCTTGTATTGCCATGAAAACTTCTTGAATGTAAGAGGATGCTTACAGATCTTTTTGAATTGTAAAACAGTTTATTGTGTTCTTGTAAAATCTTCCAGTATAAAAAGACTCGTTGAATTTTTCCCAGAACTCCTTGAATTTTTCATATAGAATGCAAAACAGTTCAAATATATCACTTTATAAATGCAGAAGTTTTGTTATTTATGTAGTTTACAAAAACAGTGAATAGATAAATGCATAAAATGTGATAAAATTGGGTGAATCAAATGTCCACATGGCATGTTTTGTTGCTGGATCTGGTAGCATCCCTTATTTTTTATGGCTTTACCTTGACTTTTATGCTTATTTATGGAATGATAAACAAAGTTACATACAAAGTTTAGTTTCCATAAGAAAAATTTCTACTTGAAAAATTTTTTAAGTCGGTGAAAACTTCTTGATAAAAAACTCTAGGACTGTACAAACCAACTAATCACACATATGGAAGCAGTGGTCACGTAATGTGAAAGATGTTTGTGTGGAAAAAAGTTGCATGTCTGAAACTAACATACAGGCATGCTGTTATACTGGTAAATATCAGTGTTGATGGTAATAATACCACATTGCTATGATTATCAGTGCTCATGTTCTTGCTATGATCATCAATGCACATGCTCTTGCTATGATCATCAGTGCTCATGTTCTTGCTATGATCATCAGTGCTCATGTTCTTGCCATGATCATCAGTGCTCATGTTCTTGCTGTGATCATCATTGCTCATGTTCTTGCTGTGATCATCAATGCTCATGTTCTTGCTATGATCATCAGTGCTCATGTTCTTGCTGTGATCAGCAGTGCTCATATTCTTGCTATGATCATCAATGCTCATAACATTTTCATATCATAAATCAGCTACCTAATAATAATAATAATAATAATAATAATAATAATGATAAATATATTGTTGTTGTTGTTGTTGAGCCCACATTGTTGGGAAGTGAGACATAGCAGCCAAATTTCTTGTCATAGTGTCATGAACAGCTTCTTAAGGTCTTGGTTAAAGTTTTTCATTTGCTAGTATTTGCCAAATGCTTTGATATATTCTTATTATACTTGCTAATATTTCCCAAACCATTTGATATATTCTCATCATACTTGCTAATATTTCCCAAACCCTTCAATGTATTTTCATCATACTTGCTATTATTCCCCTCACCCTTTGATGTATTCTCATCATACTTGCTAATATTCCCCAAACACATTGATATATTCTCATCATACTTGCTAATACTCCCCAGAACCCTTTGATATATTCTCATCATACATGTACTATGAAGCTAAGATAATCTGTTCAACAAGTTGTGTTCTTAAAATACAGGATGCATGTAGCTCACACTCGCTGTATGCTGAAGCTTTGTGGTGGAGGTACAGATACCTACAAATCACCACCATGACTGAGCAGGCATATCATGTGCAATTCCATTATGGAAGGAGCTGGTAGGCTTTATTAGGGACATTTGAAGACCGCCCATGGAAAGATTTGGCATTGGTGATTTATAATCAGATACCAAATTAAAAATCAATCATCATTATTTGGATTATATATTTGGAATTTTAAAAAATAATTTAAAAAAGGAGACTTGTATAATCATTACATGCGTATTTAGAAAGTAATGAATTTAATGAAATACTTGTTTTTACAGTTATTGCTGATGTGTAAAAAACACAGGGCAGTCCTTAGGCTGATTGGACTAATGTGCTTACAGGGGCCCTTCATGTTAATAATTTTTAAAAATATATGTATAGAGAGATTCAAAATAATTTTAAAGCGATGGAAGAAAATTTTAAGTTCAATATCATATAAAACTTGTTTAAAAGTTTATTTCCAAATGCCATGCTTTCAAGGGGCCTCGTGCATAAATCCAGGAGTCCCTGCCAGAATGATCCAAACTGGGGCACACATTTGCTAAGGCCATTACTGTAAAA
This sequence comes from Megalonaias nervosa, assembly GCA_016617855.1. Taxonomy (NCBI): domain Eukaryota; kingdom Metazoa; phylum Mollusca; class Bivalvia; order Unionida; family Unionidae; genus Megalonaias; species Megalonaias nervosa. The sequence goes on along the minus strand of JAECUM010010298.1, from coordinate 11,140 downwards.
ACAAACATGCATTCTCAATTAAGTTTGCACACTGTAGCTCAAGAATTGTACATCATGTTCAGTGGAAAGTAGATCATGGACACTTTAAGGAGTTGTAAACATTTATTTTATTCAAAGAATCCGAACTAATCTGTGCACAGATTTGGTGAGAGGCACACCTTTTGTGTTTTGCTGCATAGCATTTATTTATCCAGTTGCAACACAAGAAAAGTTATCCTCAGAGATATGGAAATTTAAATTCCAAATGACAATAAAAGTTGAAAAAATATAAAGTAAAGAACAGAACACACTGTCAATGAGAACACATGTTTACAAGGTTGAATATATACAACTTTGAGCCAGCTAGATTGTGACAAAATGGGGCATACTGCATATATACTGTAAGGGACTGACCATTTAATTTGGGTAGGGGGTGGGGGTAGGAAGCAGCAGTTTTCTTTCGGACCAGGATATTTTGTTTCTTTCATTACACAAGTTTTTTTAGTTTTGTTTTATTAGCAAAACTGAGGGATAGAATAAGGTCTTCTTTTTCTGTGAGTCAGAGCAAGTCAGTTGTTTTCAAGCTTTTCTGTCCATAACAGAGACTTGACTTCAGTGGATGACCTCCAATAATCAGCACAGTTGCCTATGTCAAAACACAACACTCTCATAAAATATTGACAAGAATGTGCATCATGTCAGTTTTGGCTTGAGAAAGGTGTTATTTATTTAACATGAAGTCGTCAGACTTGGAGAATCATTTTGACCAGTCCCATTTATAAAACAGTAACGAAGGGTGGAAGTTTATTAATTGCGGGCAATTAAACTGAATTTATTGCTGAAATGAAAATATAAATATTGGAAATTTATAACCAGTAAAACGTAAATCATCTATATTTTAAATTCTGCAAATAATAAAAATATTCCTGTCTGATATCCTGGATTATTTGAAGTACAAAGTTTTAGTGAAAAATTAGCACAATCATGTAGTTCTGACATTAACAATTCTGCATGCAGATCTCTCTTCTTCTCTCTCTCTGCTGTTTGTTTTCTCTTTTGCTCTTCTTGTGGTTTTCAATAATTTCCAAATTATTATTACTTTAAAATAATGACATTAACTTTTAGGTGTAACTTGATGTCCTGAAGTGTCCTCATGTGACCTCAAAACCTGATCATTCTCTTCTTCCATGTTGTGAATTGAACCCTGGTTACTTGAGAGATATTTGTTTGTGAAGAGAGCCATGCTTTACCAATTTGAAAGCACATTTTTTTAAAAAAAATAGCTGCTGCATATGAAATATTCTCATTCAGTGTATGGTTTTGTTCATATGTGTGTATGTGATTTGGATATTTAACATAGCTTTTAGACTGCTCTGGTGGCCTAGAGGTTAGAGCGTCCGCCTCGGATGCAGGAGGTTGTGGGTTCGATCCCCCGGCCAAGTCATACCAAAGACTTACAAAAATGGTACTAACAGCTGCCTCACTTGGTGCTCAGCATTAAGAGGTTAGTGTTAGGACTGGTCAGCCTGGTGTCAGAACAATGTGACTGGGTGGGACATGATGCTACATGTCTGTGGCATGATGCCCCAGTGCTAGACATCACTATAAACTGCCAAACTGCAGACATCATAGCGATATGACTGAAAATTTGTTAAAGCTACGTTAAAAGTCCAAATCACACTCGCACAAAACTAGCTTTAACAATTTTTCAGTCATATCACCATGATGTCTGCAGTGTGGCAGTTAGTTTGTAGTGGTATCTAGTACTGAAGCATCATGCTGCAGACATAGAGCATCATGTCCCAATCAGTCACATTATCCTGACACCAGGCCGACCAGTCATAACACTGACCTCTTAATGCTGAGTGCCTAGTGAGGCAGCTGTTAGTACCATTTTTATAAGTCTTTGGTATGAGTCGGCCGGGGTTTGAACCCTCATCCAAGGCAGATGCTCTAACCACTAGGCCACCAAAGTGGTGATATATATATTTGGTTGTGATTCATGTATCATGAATAGATGAGTAAGGATTTATAAGTCTTCAGCAATTGTGTGACTAGTCTTACACTGCTGTTCTTTCTCTCAAAAGAGTTATATGATTTTATAAATGTATTTTCATTTAACATTTAGCTGCTGATGAAATTGCTAGTTCATGATATTTAATGATGTTGAGACAATGTAAAGATATTCATTTAGCCCCTGATTTTTACTATTTTTGTCAGTTTTTGACTACCACTTACATTTTACTTCCTCCCCTATCTTTCCCTCTCAGGTGTGCACATTTAAAACATTCAGTATCATGATAATTATTTCTTCAGTCTGACATAGTGTGGTGTTAGCTTCTTATGTTTACAACGGTGATGTCTTCAAATTTTGCGAGTTTTCAGCTGAAATCGGTTGACCCACAGATGTCGTAAGTCAACATTGGATTAATGCGTACACAATGAAAATGGCATGGTATCTCAATTCGGTGGAGAAATTACATGGCTGTAATGTGATGAAATATCAATATTATCTGGTTTTAATGTAACCCAACAATGTTTAGGACCAATATCTTTCAAGATTCACTGTTATTTAGAATTGGCATTTACGACTTTTTGTACATACTGACTGCATTGGGACTTAATTATTCTTCCCTCATTCTGCATTCATTTATTTCCTATAACAAGCAAGTTCAGTTTTTGCATGCAAAGATTTTATACCTTTTAATATAAAATATATCACATTTTAGCAGTCAAAAAATTGCATTAATTATTTGTACAGTAAATACTTGATGATAAATAAATTGGCTATGGTTCAGATAATGTATGATTTTTAATAAAAATTCTGAAAATTAGGTATCTGACTCGGCATATAGAATTTATAAGGTTCGCACGTCATGGTACATTGAAGTTACCTAAAATTTGACTTGGAAGAATAAAAAAATATGTCCATTAATTTGTAAGGGTAACAACATAGATAACTTGTTGCTGCACCATGCTCTCTCTTTCTCTTTCTCTCTCTCTCTCTCTCTCTCTCTCTCAATGAAACTCTTTAACACATATTTACAAGTGTCATAAACAGTAAATCATACCCACTTTAATTACACCTCTAAAAAGTGATTGACACCAGTCTCCTTGATAAACTGTGGTGTGCAAAGCTGTTTCTTTATGAGAAGCCATGGAAACTCCTCCTGGCTGTATGGAGAGACAGTTGAATGACTTGTCTTAAATTTTCTACATGCTCTCTCAACCCCTAGAGCTATATGTGGAGAAACCAAAAATCATGTGAGCTGTAATGTACTACTGAAATCTGCTTGATGAAAAATAGTCTGCTGTTAATTTCGATACCCAGAAAGCGATTTGAATAATATCAGGTCCATTTTTGACTCTTGTAAAATTTATATCGAGTAACATTTTGCAAAAACAATGTTGACCACATTTAAATAATTGGAAGCAGTTTTGATATCTTTGGTTAAAACAAGTTTGCCATATTAGGCCCCCAAAAATATGTCTTCTGGTCGGCAGACCATCCATATTTTTTGTTGCTGACCCTAGCACTTTTTTCCCTCAAGGTTAAACAAAAACATTAATAAAAAAGAAATTCCCAAAATGGATTTGTGGATCAAATTGAGCTGGTTTTGCCTAGTACACGTACTTGAAACACTTAGTACATTATATATATTAATCATTGTCAAAAATTTCAAGATTTGCATCAGTCGATTGACTTCTAAACTGTAGCATTTCTTATCAACATAATGTTACAAGTTTTAAAGGGCTTAAAAACAAAACAAGTGTATCTTTTGCCTTTAATATGTATTCTCTTTATATTATAGTAAAACAGCATGTTTTGAACATTAGTCAGATTTAGATGGCAGTGTTACAATAACTATTAATACGAGTCAGGGTATTGTCAATTAAATTAAAATGAAAGAGTTGTATATCCCAAAGTTCACTGCAAAGATTTTTTGTGTGTGAAGTCAACAAGCATTTTTGTTTCTTTCACTAGTTTACTGCTCGTGTCCACCGATGACTTTCGTTGTTATTTAAATCTCTCACATAACAGGTTTAAAATAGTTTTCTGGTCCAGATTTCCCCTGTGCAGTGGAATCTGCATATCTGGTGATGTCTTTTCTTTACCCATGTACTGTCTTAATATATGCTTTGCATGAAACACACAATGCAAAGGTGGGACATTTGCTACTCACTTGCACCTACTTAAATTCTGATTTTCAATCCTTGTTGAACTTTGTTTGATAGCTTTTAGCCAATGTTTTCTTTAGCATAAGGAAAAAGTGTGCATTTCAGCATTTTCACACAAATTGACAAAAAAAAAGGAGTTCTCTTTAACATTACTACTTAAACATCTTGAAAAACACTAACAATTAAGCAAGACAAAAAAAAAATCAAAATGCATGTGCAAGAGTTTGTATGAAAATCATTTTTTTTTATGTCTCCTTTTTGTCTCGTGTATGCCAAAAAGTTGGCTGATTTATTTTAATATCAAAGACTCAGAAGTAATGCACTACACATTTATGATACCTCAATAAATCTGGATTTTGACCTTGATCTCTCCAAATTACAACAGTAAGATAATCAATTTGCAGCTTGTTGTCTACACATGTGAGCCATCCAGTAATGATTCTTAATCAGATTACTCAATATGCATCATTGTCATTGAACAGCTGGAACAGTTCAGGTCCCTGGTAGAATGGCTCTGACTGATTTCTGTAATGTGTTGGATGAAATGAATAAAATAGCATTTTCTGTATTAAAATTTTTTAAAAAAATATTAATCTTCAAATTTTTAAAAACAGTAGATTTCAACTACAAAATGGTCTGTGTTGTAGGTGGCATTTAGATCGTGTTATTTTCCTACTGCTGGTGGAATCACATGTATGGATAAGAATAGATCCAGGACTGCATAAATTAATGAGTTCCGTAAACTGTCTCAGAGAGAGATAGAGAGAGAGACTACTGTTGAAAGGAATACAGTTAAATCTGTCTTGAGTGTCCATCCTTTATGTCAGTAAAACAAGGTTTTCTGAAATTGGCCTAATTTATTCTCATAACACTGTAAAATATATGTGAATCTGGCCTGAGGATAATAAAATAACTGATCTTTTAATTCTACATTCATTTTTTTAAAAAAGTCTTATAGAGGTAAAGTCTCTTATGATTGGTTATTAACAAATCTTGGGTTCAAACATTTTATAATCTAGCCAGGTCCCACATCATACGTGACTCAGATGTTGCTGAAAATAATTCTAATCAATCGAAATGCTTCATTAAGAGTAAGGCTTTCAGGTGTGGAGTAAAACCGATGACTTGAAATGTTGATTCAAGTTGTGTGATGGAAAGACAGGCCAGGTCTGCTCTCAAGTCAGGTGGTCTCTGTAGACAGGTAATAATATAAAAATAAATAATAAATAAAGTTATTAAAATTTAAAATTTTTTAAAATTTAGCTAAGAATATATGCCATATAAACAGTTAAACTAAACTCAGATCATATTTTTTCATAAATTTTGTTGCTTTGAAATGGATAGGCAGATTTAAAATGCAGTACATGATGGGTATACATGAGCCGAGTTCCTATGGCTTGTATGTATGTGCCAATACTTATTGGCACTTTACAGCACCTCAGCAATGTGGATATGTGAGAAAGCTTGCCAGTAGCTTCTCGTGGGTCGGTGGTTCTTTCCGGGGATTTCCCGGTTTCTTCCTCCACCGTTAATACTGGCCGCCATGTATAGCCTATTGTGTGCTGAAAAATGGCGTTAAGCCCCACAACAACAACAACAACAACAACAACAGCACCTCAGCACAGTGGTGGATATATGGTGCCAACAAAAGGTAAGTGCTAAAAAATAATACTAAATTGCACAAAAACTTTGAGATTAGAACCTTCCAAATAAATGTAAACATTAGTTATAACAAGATAAAAAATAAAATATATAAATGTTAAAATTCAGTAAAATGTATATAAAATGAATGATAAAGGTAATACAGATGTACATATAAAATCCTTAAACCATATGGGCAAACTTTGTTGTTAAAACTGGTTAAAAAGTCAATTATTTTCTCTTTACATCATCATACAGTTTCTTGATGCAGTTCTGATCAAAATGCTTCTGTCTCACAGGGTGAAAGTTGACACTTGACATGAAAGCTGTTTTTGAGTGGTTACCTCTGGCTTGTAAATGCTATGAAGTCTGTTTGAAAATGTAATGGTGTCTGACTCTTAATACATGTATGTGAAAGGTCAGTACTTGCATACCATCATAGTTAGGAGAGTAAAAATGGTAGTAAATTTAAGAAAGTCAATTATCACATAGTCAGTACACTTTACTTATAGTGTGTAAAGTTTAATATTTTGATATTGTCACATAGTCGGTACACTTTCCCTATAGTGTGTGCAGTTTAATATTTTGATATTACAACATGTTAACATATCACTTTATGTGATTCTGGTTGGTCCAAATAAGCCCATGAAATTATTGTGCCGTATTCTCTTTACTGATTGGCTACATTTGTGGGAAAACTTTTTTAACCTCAACTTCTGGAATGTTTCATTATCAATGAACATTTTGGCAGCCATTTTTCAACTCGACTCGCAAAAGAAAATTGAGGAAAAATTATCTTGGCTGTCTGAATATGGACAATTTACCCCCGCAGGGGCTTGTTATATATGTTATGTATAACAATATCATCATAAGAAAAATGGCATACAACTCCAAGGCAAAAACAACAACAAGAAGTAAAACTAAGGGTATTGCTCATTTGATAGCATTGGGGTGGGAGTGGAGGGGGTTGTGGTGTAACTGTAACATAGAATCCACCCTCTATACAAGTGTGGTTTAAATGTTAACTTACAGAAGTAAATAAACTCACCTCTGTTCACAGAAGAATGTGGACATAAACCAGTCTCCAGACTGACAGAACTTTATCCTACCACAGCATATTTAGGTGCTAAATATGTGATGCAGATCTGACTCAAATTGAAATTTGTTTACATCTTCTGTACAGCCTGTTGTTCCAAATCAAATACTGCAGATATCCGGTCACAAATACATTACAGTAAATATGAGAATTTCTTCATCCAGTAATCCTATTTCACATGAAAATCACAACAGTGTAATGTTTAGTTGTGAAAGTGACATTTTAGGGTAAACATGTACTCTAGGCTTACATTGTACCATATCAAACAATGTGACATCACACGCATTGATCATTTTGTTTTGAAAAATGATTTTGTTGTTATAAAATGATCTGTTTATTTGGATGCTTGTTCTTTGATTTGTAGTTTGTAAAAAAGTACAATCTACTTTTACTAGTTCAACTTTGTTTGGGACTGTATTTTATGCACAACAAATGAAAGGTGCACCATCTGTCAGAATGAACAAAATTACTTGTTCTATCTAAATAATTTCCACTGAAATAAAACTATGTGATAAAAAGAATCTCAAATGGGTAATGATCTAATATTAAATTTATGAAACTCATTGAATAGTGTCCAGCTTTTGCGTGCCTTGCTCTCAAAAGCTGGACATTATTCAACGAGTTTCATAAATTCAGTATTAAATCATTACCCATTTGAGATTCTTTATTTACAGTATAATAACATATCACTTTATGTGATTCTAATTGGTCCAAATAAGCTGTTGAAATTTATGTGCAGTGTTCTCTTTACTCATTGGCCGCGACTGTGGGAAAATTTTCCTAACCCTGCCTTCTGGGACTTTTTTTTTGTGCTATTACTGTGAACATTTTGGTGGCCGTTTTTCGAATCAATTCATGAAATGGAATTGGAAAAAAAAATGGTTATGTTTGTTTCAATTACCAGTTTGTCCCACAGAGGTATAGCACATCACGCTCTGAAGAGCTGGATATTATTCAACTCATTTAATAAATCTGATATTAAATCATTACCCATTGAGAGCCCAATACCTTAACCTTCTCATTTGAATGAATTAACTTACAATGGAAATTATAGTGGGTTTTTTTTTCACAGACTGGCAAAACATCTATGATATAGTTATAGTTTAACAATGTGCCAGTCGTTAAGTTAAATTTGCACATGAATATAGATCATCATTAATTTTTGTTTCCTTTCTTTTGTGACAATTATCAGGCTCTTGGTAACCTGTATTTCATCCATGAATCAGTGGAGGATGTCATGATCTGGGATTTTATAGGTAAGTAAGACCAGAGTCTCATCTTTCCATTTCTATTGCCATTTTATATATTACTGTATTGATTGCTGAATTGGTCAGCTGAAGAAGATAAGAATGACGTTTGGTCACCATGTCACTATCCAGGAGACTTGGAGGAAAATTATTTGATTCATCATAACATTCAGTATAGAACTTGCCCTATCTATACAGCTGGTTGTTCTGAAATAAAAACATTTAAATAAAAAAAAATATGACTTCCAAATTTATTTAGTACACTGTTTGAATCTAATGTTGCAGTATGTTTCAATTGTTTTCTCCAGGACACGAGTGTTAAAATTCCCACTAAATTGAATGAATCCTCACCTCCAAATCAGCACAGGTGATTGAAAATTATACATAACAAATTTGTTCTTACCTAAACAGAACCTATGACTTCCATTAACATTAAATAACTCATACAGATTGTGTAATTGCTTAATTTCTAGATGAAGCACCAGATTTGTGTTTTTAACTTGTATAATGAGATGCTTTCATTGATTATTTACTTTTTATGAGCTTTTCTAAAACAGCGCTTTATATATGAAGTTGTAAATTGTGGAAATCTATGAGTAATTGTGGTATTTCAATGGCAGTATCTCTGCTAATTACATGCAGTTGAAATTCAAATGACATAGTACAATTGTCATAACAGTAATGCAAAAATCAGTTACTATGCCAATAATGGGGATAAGCTGCTTTGGTTGTATATTTATTAAGTAAAAGTGTTAATATCATCTGTCAATGGTCCTAAATTATGATGGTCCTGATCTGACATTCCATATGATGGCCATCTTGAAAATTGTAATGTTACTTCTTTTGAAAGGATGGTCATAGCAACATTGTGTTTGTACAAAAGACTTCATATCATCTTTAAATGAAATTAGTGCTTATCTGACTTCAAATATTATCAACATCGTGTCCTTGAAAATGTTGTTATAGTTGCAGCTCCAGAATGACCATCTTGAAATCTTGTTTTTGACATGAGGTTCTCATCAGAAGAGTTCTTATGGTGTCAGGTTGGTCCTCGATGAAATTTATGCAAATTGACCCTTAATATGGTCTCCATGGTGGCCATCTTGAAAATATTGATATCTCTACTCCTACCAAATTAGTGTTTATATTGGCATTGGATTTTTACCAGTAGAATTCTTATGATACGTATTTGGTTGAAATGAAAATGGTGCCATAATGGTCAAGAAAATTTTGCTGTTGTTAACACCCCCTTAATGGATAGTCACATTGACAAGAAGTTGTACTAGAATGCTTTTAATGTCTAAATAATCCTAAATAAAACATAAGTGGTACCAATCTGACATCCATTATGTCCACCACAGCTGCAAATTTGAAAATTGTGTTATGTTATCATGTGTTTGTATGAATGGTTGCCAGATTTATTCAAAGAAGACAAGAGATAAAAAAGCTGTGCCACTTACTTGTACAGATCATGCCCTATGATACGGTACTACATGTATTTTTACATTTACAGAAATGATAATTATTTAACTGAGATAATGATGTTCAAAATTTACATAATATTTTCATGTATGACAGTTTTAAGAGTGTATTTTTTGAAAATGGGTGGGTCATTTTTTTCTTGTCAGTCATGATTTAAAATCTAACCAGTGCAGACTTTTTTCCAAAATAGTAGATGTTTTTGAATTCTGTTAAGTGATATTTGCAAAAACTAAAGGGTTTTATTAACCATCTTTTCTGGCTTTAATTAATAAAGGAAATCTGTACTTAATAGATACCTTTAATTTATCTTTACTTAACAAATACCTTTAGAAATGTTAATGTGAGATAACTACCAGTATGCTTGTTGATAAGTATCTTTAAATTAATTTCATATTAAATTAAGTTTTAAGTAGGGACCATTTTTTTATATCTGAGTTGGTCCCTGTATCCCACTTATGTCGTGGCTTAAAGTCAGTGGAATAAGTCATAATTGGGCTATAATTGCAAAATACTCAAACTTGGGGTTGATTAGTAGGAATTCTGATGTATCAAGCTTGTTGAGTCTTGCTGGCACTATTTCTAAAACATACTGGGGAAAGTTCTGTCCTAGCTTTAAGGTCATATGCATTATAAAGTGTCTTGCAAACTTTATATTGGGATATCTAGGCCATAATTTGGTAGCATTAAAATTCGACTTGGACCGCCCCAGTGTTCTAAGTGGTTAGAGTGTCCACCTCAGATGCAGGAGGTTGTGGGTTTGAACCATACCAAAGCTGAGTCATACCAAAGACTTATAAAAATGGTACTGGCTGCTGTTAGGACTAGTTGGGCTGGCTTCAGGATAACATGACTGGGTGGGACATAATGCTACATGTCTGTGGCATGATGCCCCTGTGCTAGACATCACTATAAACTGCCACACTGTAGACGTTGTGGCAATATTTTAAAGCTATGTTAAAAATCCAAATCACATGGACACAAAATTCGACTTAAGTGACAATTTACTCTTCTGTTTCAGAGTGTAAATTCACACAAGTTGAAGGGAGAGAGGTAAGTTAGCATTATGACACCTTTTCCAGTTCCTGTCTGTCTCATGTGCTTTTCATTCATTAGTGACTATCCGCCAAGTAATACAGTGCATAAGTAATACAAAGAAAGTTACTTGGGGTTGTACATTCTATTTATAAAGTAGGTACGACTCTAAAATTTCAATGAGAGCTTTTCTTAAACAAACGAAATTCCTGAGTGAAGTTACTTTGTATTTGGAATTGCAGAAACTGAAAGTTTAATTGTTATGTTAAAAATAATGAATTACAGTTTCAGTGAATACTTTGTGCCTAAGTTTTGTTTGGTGTTATGGTACAGCAACACAAGTAGATTATTTAGTGCAGAGGCATATTGAGTAAAATGTCAAACCTGAGGACACCATGGTAGCCAAACCAGGGCTGCTCTGATGGTAGGATTCCCATTTGGTTGCATGCCAGGCATCCAGACCACTGAGCACAAAAGGAAAAGG